>PVHP010008444.1:0-53201 GCA_004024765.1 Zapus hudsonius | reverse complement strand
CCCTGCCACAGCACTGCAAACAATGGCAGGAAGGTGTGCCAAACTCTGGCAAGGGGAAGCTGGCTTATAACCCCATAAGCCCACCCCCAACAACACAGCTCTAGTGAGGTTCTAATTCCCGAATTGCCATCAGCTGAGGATCGATCTATCAGAACACATTCAATTGTTTGTGGGGGACACCTGTATCAAACCATGACAGATGATGACCCTCTGAACATGTCTGTAAGAGAGATGTTGGAGGTGGGAAGACACACCCTGAATGTGGGCAGCAACATTCCATGAATTGGAGTTCTAGGCTGCAACCCTGGATGACATGCTATTCACTATGCAACCCAGGTTGGAATTTTTCATGACTCTCCTGTCTCTGCCTCCTGAGTTTTGGGACTATAGGTGTGTGCACTTCAGCCAACAAGGAATACTTCACTGCTACAGATTTTTCCTTTTAGGGTTCAACTCTAGTATTTGGAATAGGAAACTTGGTGTTAATTTTTGTAGTTAAAGATGACAAATTAACTTTTGCAAAGCACATCTGGTCATAAACGCTATCTCACTTTGATTACAGTCATCCCCTGAGAGCTCTTTATCTCCATACTATGCATAAAGTAACTGAGGTTTGGAGAGGTTAATTGATTTTTCAAGGGCATAAAATATGAGATGCACATGACCTGGGACTCCAAGACTGAGGCCAACTATTCTTTAGGAAGTTGATCTCAGGTGAGTAGGCCTCTCTACAACATCTTCCCAACCAACTTAGATAAAACAGACCTGTGATCCAGTCCCATAAAGTGACCAAGGGCTGCCTTCTCATTCCTCACTCCCAGTAACCAGAGGATTTGTTCCAGTGCCTTCAGACATCAGTAAATCAACTGTCACATTAATTCTGGGCCATCAGCATTTTACCTCAGGAGAGAGTCAGAGACAGGGAGATAAATGTTTCATTGATATTTCAGTTGCCACAGAAGAGAAACAAGTATAATCCCATCTGTCAAGGTGGAGAAGGGCTGATCTGAAAGTAGCGTCGATCACTTTAAGGAAAGAAGCGTTCATCATTCCTGGACAAGAGAATATGAAATAAGCAACCATGCAGGGTTGGGAGAAGTATTGATCAGCAGAGATAATGTCTAGGGACATGTATGGCAGGTTCTCTGGCCCTTTTTCCACTTGCCTGTCCCCAAGAGGGATTTCTTTCTCCTTCTCCTTCTCCTTCTCCTTCTCCTTCTCCTTCTCCTTCTCCTTCTCCTTCTCCTTCTCCTTCTCCTTCTCCTTCTCCTTCTCCTTCTCCTTCTCCTTCTCCTTCTTCTTCTTCTTCTTCTTCTTCTTCTTCCTCTCTCTCTCTCTCTCTCTCTCTCTCTCTCTCTCTCTCTCTCTCTCTCAACAGAGTCTCACTCTGTAGCTTAGGCTTGTCTTAACTTATGATGGTTCTCCTGTCTCAGCCTTCCAAGTTCTGAGATTATAGACAAAAGCCACCATGGCTGGCTGCTATTTTTTTTTTTATGTAGCCACACAGACAGGAAAAATACAACTCCACAAACACCACATCTTGTGGAACCGCTGTCATTGTATACTCACACCAAGGTCACCACAAACATAAGCAATGTATTGTGCTAAAACATTAAGATGACTATGGTGGTGTTCAACTCCATTTTAATCTCTGAGGCCACTTGTCACTGACAAACATTTTTATGTGACACAGGACTTTGTTTAACTCCAGAAACCTATTAAGTAAGTGTGGTTATTTGCACCATCTTGAGTCACAGGAAACTGAAATTTAAGGAGGTAGCCTTATCCAAGGTTATTAGTAAAGGGTGAAATCAAATGCAGGTGGAAGACCCCAACATCACATGTAAATGACTCAGGTCCAAAAGTAGCCCAGGCAGCCTTTCGTCTAAAGCACTGTGTCTTCTCTCCACCCCCACTTGCTTGTCCTTGGCCTTAGTGGGCCCTGCTCACCCAATGGAGGCTGGGTACTTTCCTTGTTAGAGAGATCAAGTCACAGGTGAGGGGCTGGAGTGCCCAGAGGCTCAGTCACAGGGTCTGGACAGCTGAGGCTTCTGGAGGAGTGATGACATGGGTAAGCTGCAGGCCAAGGGAGGGTCTCAGAGTAAGTGAGCTGGGATGCCTCCTGCTGGCCTGTGTATGAATTTCCAGTGAAGACCAGTGAGGTCATGCATGGTGAGAAATAACATCCAGCCTCTAAGAAGTTCAGGACAAGCTGTGGCTGTGCTTAGAAAGTCCTGGGGACCCCAGTATTGTGACTCCAAAAACCCAGAATGAGTATGCATATCTGGGAGGCTTAGAATACACAAGTCTCAGTGTTAAATTCTGACTCTTTGCACCAACTATGCAGCAGACACACCTTTCAAAGGTCAAGAGCCCGGCTGGGACCAAAGCTAAGGACACTCCAGGACTGCAGATCTTATTCTGGCTTCCTGATTAATACCACTTTGGATCAGACATAGATGGCTGCTCAGGCTTGTTTGCTGCTTATCCTGTGATTGATGCTGATAACATTTAGAGTCTGTCAGGAAATATTTCACAGATGCTTCATGTGGTGGGCAGAGACAGCCAAGAAAAGTGATTCCCTAGTTAAGGCTGAATGGGAGATGGTGGGAGTTGTGGCAGAAAGGCCCAGGCTTTTTTGAGCTTGTTGTGAGATAAGGGAAATGGGCAGTGAGAGCTTAGGGGAGGGGCTGGCTCACCTGAGCTGGAGAAGGGACCTTTCAAGAAAGCCTGGAAGAGAAATAACATGGAGGGGAACTGAGCAGCCCTTCCTTAGGCTTTCTCATAGAGAGGTGTCACAACGGTGCTTGCCATAAGCCTCTGCCAGGTAAGACACATAAGAAAGCAAGCCAATTGATATGGTTGGACAAGAGTTCCTATCTTAACCATTTTTCAGTGTACACTACAGTGGCATGTTTCTGCTATTCACAGGTCTGAACTGTTATGCCCCAAGCTCCATTACTCCCTACTTATACTTACCACAGGCTGATCTAAAAAGGGTGACCTTCACCTTGATTTCCATGGCACTGGGTATAATGCTGTCAACGAATAGTACTCAATAATTTAAAAACCCGAGTCTCTTAAAATCTAGAATGGATACCTGCCAACGGCTTAGTAATTAATGAATGAAGGGGCCAATAATAAATCTGATTCAGACAAGATATTGGATGATGGCTGACATCCTGGCAGGAGACAAACCACCCCTGGCCTTCACACAGGGCCCAAATGATACCTATGAGAAAGTGAGGAGACAAACAGGAGACCAATCACCACAGCAAGTCTGATAATCCATGAAAGGTCAATGGAGACAGACACCAATGATACCCAACACAACTCAGGGCAAATGTCCAGAGATACTTAAGATCTCAACAATAAAGCAGACTTAAAACTCACCCATCATGACTCAGGGAACTGAGCAGAAGAGGGTCAGAAAGAATGTAAGGGCCATGGTGGGGGAGAATATACAGAGAGATCGCCCCCTCAGCAACAATGCACAAAGGGAGAAGAAAAAAAGAAAAACTGGCTACCTCTGGTGCAGTTCATAACCCCCTAACCACCTATGGACAGATCCAGTATGCGTACCACGGAAGGACCCTGGTGGGTAGGGGCCATAGAGGAGGGAAACAGGGACACCTGCACAAGAGTGGCTCATACAATGTATATACCTACTCATAATAAAGATATTAATTAAAAATAAATAAAAAGCAAAAAAATATCTGGTTCAATGTGCAGTCTGAGGAACTGGGTATTTGTAGATATTTAAGCAGATATATTATAATACAATTTTAGGTTAAAAATAAAACTGGTTGCCTTTCCATATATAATTTATTTTTGACAAAGGTGCCAAGGTCATTCAGTGAAGAGAAGATAGTTTTCTCAACAAGTGGTGTTGGGATCCACATGCAAAGAATGAAGTTGGACCCTTAACTTATTATACCATATACAAAAATGAACTCAAAGTGGATCAAATATAAAGATAAATGCTAACACTATAAAGCTTGCACAAGAAAACATAAGATAAAATCTTCATGACATTAGATATCATGATTTCCTTTTTTAAACATTTTTTATTGTCCGTAATGAGTTACAATATTCAATGGACAAACAATGAGTTGTTATCCCCAGATCCCCAATGCCCCTCTTCCCCATCCCCAATCTGCTGGATATCCTCCTCCGTGGGTAGTCTGGATCAGTCCTTGGGGCTGGGGACCATGGATAGCCTAGGAGTCAGCCCGGTTCCACCCATTTTAGTATGATGTCTCTGGGAATTCTCCCCCACCATGGCTCTCACAATCTTTCTGCCCCCTCTCCCACTCAGTTCCCTGAGTCATCATGGGTGAGTATTAAGGTTGCTTTATTGTTGAGGTCTTAGGGGTCTCTGAACTTCTGCTTTAGGTTGTGTTGAAAATCATTGGTGTCTGTCTGGCTTATCCTGTGTTGACTGATTGGCTGTGGCTATGGGTCGCTTGCTCATCTCATCGTTCTTTGTGGGGTTCCATATGGATCCTCCACGGTAGGTCTGGGGTGGCTCATCTCTTGCCAGGATGTCAGCTATCGGCCTGTGGTTCTTTGGTAGGGTTGGGTAAGCCACAGCTCTCTGGCAGCATTTGCCTCCGGCAAACGCTGGTCCACAATGTTGGCTTCCAGTCATGAGGATCCTATGCTGGGGGTGTCTGGAGCTCAGAGCATGACCGCAGCTTGTGTCCACGACCTGGATCACCTTTGGAAACACTGACCCTTGTTCCCCGAGGGATGCAGTGTGTCTACTAGACGGCCATCTTGAACCAGAAGTCTTATAATGATTTCTTAGATATGCCACCAAAAGCATAAACAACAAAACAGATACAGATAGATCGAGCTGCATTACAAACTTTAGTGCATCAAAGGACACTAGCAATAGAGTGAAAGGCAACCCATGGAATATGAGAAAACATCTACAGATCATATATCTACTAATGTGTTAATATCCAGAATATATAAAGAACTCCTACAATTCAACAACATGCTTGGTGTAAAAAGTTGACAGAGAATTTGGATAAACATTTTTCTGGAGAAGATGAACAAAAGGCTAACAAGCACATGAACAGATATTCACCATCACTAATCATTAGGAAAATTCAAATTAAAGTCACAGGCCATTAAAATCACTATAGTGCTAACAGAAATCAGAAAATGATAAGCATAGGCAAGGATGTGGAGAAATTGGACCCTCTGTGCAGTGTTGGTGGAATGTAAAATGGTATAAGTCATTGTGAAAAGTAACACAATGTTTCCTCAAAAAAAACTAGACTAAAAATGACATAGACTATTTCTTAATGATTTAGCAATTCCAATACTGGATATATATCCAAGAGAATTGCAAAAAGAATCTACAAACATATTTGTACAAGCTCACGTATACAGCATCATTGTTCACAATGGCTAAAAGGTAGAAGCACCCTGAATATCTACCAGTGGATGAGTGAAGAAGTGAACTGAGGTACATATACAACAGAATGTATTTCAGCCTTTAACGGGGAAGGAAATTCTGGCACATACTGTAACATGGCAGAAACTGAAGGACATTTAAATTAATAGAGACAGAAAGTAGAGTGGTAGTTCCAGGGGCTGGTTGTGGGGAAGGAAGAATGAACTGGGGATCTGTTGTTTAATGGGCAGAGAAAGCTCGGGTATGGATGACAGTGATGATGGTAGTGATGGCTACTCGTTGTGGACATGCTTAATGCCACTGTACTGCACGATGAGAGATGGTTAAGGGGGGGACTTTTATGTGTATTATATCACGATTAAAAATCAAAATCAAAACAAAACCAGGCAGTGAAAGACATAAGCTTGGCATTTTCTATTACATTGAATGACTTATTATATCTTTTCTGGACAAGATCTATAAGGTGACAGGCAATTTCATAAAGACTGAGCTTATAGGATGGGCAGTCAGGCAAATAAATGTGCCAATTGGTCCAATGGTGGCATGTTTGTTAAGGGGAAAACCAACTGCTCTATGGAAGGGAATTCATGCCTAGTATTGTAAACCTAATCAAAAACCTCTTTCTAGGAAGGTTGTAAGTCTTGAGGGGAACCTACTATATTTGTTTTGCTAAATAGATACCTTGTGACCACCAGATTTCCATCTAAATATTTATGTATATCCCCATATATTAATGCTACTCTCACTTTTGGTTAGATAAGCTTCTCTTTGCAGATGGTGGTGACTACTGGGGAAACTCAAAACTCATCAAAGTGCTGAGAAGTGACAACAGAGTGTTCAGCACTGAGAGACATCTCTATCACACCCTCCAAGGCTCAGGGATCCCTGTGGAAAAGTGGTTAAAAGAATGTAAGACCCAAATAAGAGGGAAGAGTACTTTGGAATGTCATCGTTCAGACACAAATGGCTGTTGTATTCATGACCTCACAGCGAGTAAAGAAAATATGATGAAATCAAAATATAAGAGACAAGTTGGAAAGAAAGAGTTCAATGGAAGGTGAATGCAGGAGAGGGGACAAAAGAGGGTGGTGGAGATCGTGATCTGGGGATGTTTCATATATGTATGGAGATTGTCAATAAAAAGTTATTAAAAAAAGATTAATCCTTGAATGCCACATCATAGTGGGGCATGGTCCCCGAGGTCATTAAGTAGTCCTCAGAAAGGTTTGTGAAACAAAGCTCCAAAAGAGGTTGGCAGGACACACAGTACTCTGTTCATCTCATTTCCAAGGCATGGGTTATTAGTACTATTTTTTAACATCATAGTCATTTAGTCCTTGTTTTCCCCACTACTCTCGTGGGATTGGGGACTATGTCTTATTCAGCATTGCCTCTTCGCTGTGTGCTCTGTTTTGTTACATAGAACTGGAGCTTTGTGTTCTCCTGGTTTCCATGACCTTGATGAGTCCTGTGATTTCCCCTACTAGCTTGCATCTAAATGCTACTAGGACAGGCCTTGAGTGTGTGTGTGTGGTGGTGGTGGTGGTGGTGGTGATGGTGGTGGTGGTGGTGATGGTGGTGGTGGGGTTCTAATTGCTGGGCTTCCTTCCAGCTCTACAGTGCTTGGATTCTAGCTTGGTTTAATCATCTGCACAAAAAGGAGTTACTCAACACAAACACATAAACCAAACATAATGAATAAATGAGGAGCCTGTTTCAGGCACATATAACACCCAGCAGCATTTTTCTTGGAAGAGACTTTACTTGAAACCTAGGGCCCTGGCTCCTGGGCTGGGAAGTGGGTGAGGGTATGTGGTTCTGTCACTTGGTTAGCCAGGGAACAGTTATTTGCTGGTGGCAAGACTTCTCCCAGAAGCCAGAGACCCTGGCTCAGCAGGCCCCAGGGGGAAGAAGCCAGTATTCCAAGGCTGCCCTTGAGAAAGCAAATTACTGTCTTGTTACAAATTCATGAGCCTCTCGCTGCTGTTTTCAATTAATTTCTTGACAGATTCTAGCTGTTCCTTTTCTTGTTTTTCCTAAGGACAGGAGTCTGGGTGATACAGTTGGGAGCTCTGGGGAGCTCTTGCAGAAATTAATTTGAGTGCTTTGGTGTGAGATTTACACGGCAGAGTGGAGCCGGCTGGGGCTGCTTCTTTTGGCAGGCGTGGCTGGTGCACTGTGGATGTTGCCACTTCTTTTCCCATGATGTCCTTAAAGGCCTTTGGAGCCATGCCCTGTCCTAGCCCCGAAGTCTTTTCTCCTGCCCCTGCCCCATATCTCTTGAGCTAGTGCCTTGGAAGTTTTCCAACTTGGCTTGGTCATCAGTCTCACCAGCCTGCAGGCACGTTCACCCACCCTTCCCAACACAGCTTGGCCCCCCACTTGCAAGCACTCACAAGGGGTTCAGAGCATGTCTGCTGTTTGCCTCCAGAGATGAATCCTAGACTCCTATGCGTCAGCTCACATTAGTCACAACCACAGATGGGGTTGGTGTCTGGCTGCAGGACCCAAAGATTTTTTGTTTTCTGTTCTGCATGCCAGGGGTTGGATAATGAATGGTTAGGGGTGCCACATAACTGGACCATTGACTTGGGGTTGCCCATTACTCTCTAGAACTCAGTCTCCAAGGAGGAAATTAGGAATCTTTTGCTGAGAGCTAAACAACCCTGCTCTGAAGACAATAACCACCATGAAAACTGTAGGACTGGCTTTTTAGTCTATTGGAGGAAAAAATCAGAGGCCCAGAAAGGTTAAATAATTTGGCTAAGGGCACCAGCTAATAAAGGACAGAAAAACAAGAACCTGCGTGAGCTCAGTTCTAAATGACCAGAATGCTCACTCATGGATTTTTCCCCCTTTTTAAAATATAATTATTTTAAGATAGAAAAACTGAGAAAATGTAGAACTGTATGAAGATAAAATAAAACAACCCAGTCATCAGCATTTTCACCTTGTCAAAATCAAAGATTAACATTTTCATTTATTTTTTCTTCATGTGCAGATTCACGCCTGTGCGTATTCACACACGCAAAGTGGAATCACACTGCATATTTCCCTGCGTCTTCTCTTCCATCCCACACTTGCCAATTCTCCCAGGAAGCTCTACCCAACTGTGTTCTTTTTCTTTTTCCTTTTTCTTTCCTTTCCTTCCTTTCTTTCTTTCTTCCTTTCTTTCTTTCTTTCTTTCTTTCTTTCTTTCTTTCTTTCTTTCTTTCTTTCTTTCTTTCTTTCTTTCTTTCTTTTTTTCTTTCTTTCTTTCTTTCCTCTCTCTCTCTCTCTCTCTCTCTCTCTCTTTCTCTCTCTCTCTCTCTCTCTCTCTCTCTCTCTCTCTCTCTCTCTCTCTGTTGGCTGGGGAGGAAGCGTTAATGATGTGTAATCCACTTCCAGCCTCAGCAGTCCAGACAGCTTCCAAAGGAAGAACTGGAATTATAACAGGAATACCTGAATTCAGAGGCTGAATGCATTACATGAGTTGACTTCTCTGATCTGAGGCAAAAACAACACCCTGGGCCTCCTGCAAGGAGTTGAAATTCTTTTGATCCTGGGCCTGTGGTTGTCATCTCATTAATTTGTTTCGTTGTAGATTGCCTTGCTCAGAAATGCACAGCATGAGGGCCATCATTTCCCCATTCTGTGCTGACTGCAGGCACCAACAGCTAGTTGGCTTCCTTCCTACTGAGCCTTCAGGTAGATTCAGACTCTGTCTTAATATACTTCTTTAGGCAGCCATTGAAATCAACCAGAATTTGCCTCAGGAATGGAAGTCGTTGCTATTCCTGAATTGGTTTTAACCCCAGGCAGACATTGTATATTAAGTTCTCATTGGAGAGAATATTCAGCAGGCTTGAAGTTGTTTTCTTTCTTTTCTCATAAGAATGAGGGTAAGAGGTGGATGGTGAGGACTGATGGGAAGTTGGGTTGTAGAGAGGTGAGGATTTTTTTCTGCTACTGCCATTTTCTGATTTAAATTAAGATGTATCTCTGCTGGTATTGCCACATGCAGCCTCTTCTGCCCATTCCTAGTCCCCTCCCCCACTTCTCTGGGGACTCTTTCCCTTCTATACAGGGCAACTTAAATTTGGAGCCTAGTACCTTCTCCCAGAGGGCCAGCAGGAGGCAGAGAACTGTTACCCATACCAGGTAGGTGACCCAGGTCCTCAGGTCACACAGAGAATGCAGACTGTGTGGAGAGGCCTCACTGGTCTTCCTCCCTAGGGAAAGCACATTAAGTCACTAAGTTTTATGAGGGAACAAAAAGAAGGAAGTAGCAAATATCCCTATGCTGAAAAAGGTTTCTCTGTCACCAAGAGAATTGTTTGTTTTTAATTGCTTTTATTTTAATGAAACATTTCAAATGCATGAAAGAGCATACAAGTCTGAGTTAGGTAATAGCCTATGCATCCTCTACGCAGCTTAAGAAATTGAAGGATTATTCTTTAATAAGAAAAAGCGATGCAGCAGCTTTTGAACTGGGCCAGGGGTGCTGGGAGCTCCTCGGGAGCATGTGGCTGACTAATTGTAGTGGAAAATTGACCAACACAGATTTATCACCAGGGCAAGGCTTTGACTCTCACCATTCCCATGGCAGAGTCTCTTTATTGCTGCACTCAGTCAACACTGATGTACCCTCCATGCTAAGATCCTGGCTCTGAGCTTCCACGGGAGGGTGACCAGGATGCTGTCTGCTCTGTCACTCTACCGTCATATTCAGACCATCTTGGGGGTTTTAATCCCTGGGCCTTTGTATGGCTCTGCCTGGGTGAAGGATAATGGAGTTTAGAGGCTCTGTGGCTCTTTTCCATGGTCTGGCAAACGATTATTGGCTTCCTCATGGCAACTCCTAGACTGTGATCTGCAGTCACAGAGCACAGGAGTCAGCTGTGTTGGGCATCGGTAAGTCTAGGAGCTTTTCCATGTGGACAGGTCTGTGCAGGAGGAGCATGGGAGGTAATATGGTGGTTACATAACCTTCAGAGGCTTAGCATGTGAGGGACTCATGCCCTTACCAGAAAGATGCGCTAATGACTTTGCTTGGTGGTTTGGAGAAGAAGCTTTGTCATAATCACTATGATAATCCACACTGAGGCTTTGGGTATGGAGTACTCCTGACCAGTGTTTACTCAAAAGTCCACCTCACTATGCTCTTCTCCTCTCATATAGCCCCTCTGGCATCCCTCTGTCTTGCAGTTCAAAGTCTCAGTCTAGAGGCTCTGGAAATGACTCAGTGGTTAAAAGTGCTTGCTTGCAATGCCTGCCATCCACCCACATAAAGATAGATCCAAAAAGTGACATAAGCATCTAAGCATTGAGTGTTCTGTTTGCAGTGGCAAGAGGCCCTGACATTTCCCACCCCTACTTCCCCAAGATTTACATAAGAACACATGTGCAAAAAAAAAAAAAAAAGGTCCAACTCTAAGCACTTGGACCTCTACGAACGCCTGTCTGCTAGTGTCTCCAACCTTGAATCACTGCTCCCTGCATTGTATCTTTGATCTAAACTTTGGACTGGGTTTATCATTGTAAATCTCTCCTCCCTTCTCACTGACAAGTCAGTTTTTGATCATTTCCACATCTTCCATCATCACTCACAGCCATTTGTGCTCAGAGAAGTCCATGGATAGCTCTGTGGAGAAGGGACAACCATGACCTGGCCAGGTGACTTGACCCTGTGTTCTTACTGCTCTCTAGCTGCCAGTTCTGAGTTCAGCCTCTCACGTTGTAACCCCCACTGAATGTCCAATCAAATGGACTTAAGGTCTCACAGCCATAGTAATCTTGCTATCCCACCTCCTCTTGAGTCTCTTCTCCAGGCTGTTTTCTATTTTCTTCTGGAGCCTGTTAATGAATGTAGATTCAGAGGCAGATTCTCAGGGTTATTTCTCCATATATTCTGCCCCTCCCCCAGGAATAAGGGTGGACCATGTGTAAGCCTAGAGGTGCTGGGAGACAAAGGTACTTGCACCTTTTACAGGAGGTACATAGGAAACAGAGGCAATAAAAACCTGTACAATTTTGAGTGTGGTAATGTACACCTGTGATCCCAGCCCTTGGAAAGTGGAGGCAGAAGGACCAGTAGTTCCAGGTCAGGATCAGTACTTCAAGGTCACATAGGGAGTTTGAGACTAGACTGGGCTATATGGGACCTTGTCACAAACAAACCTAACAACAAAAATCAGTACAGTGTTATAAGTTGAAGGGAAATTTTTTGAGAATCCCAGAGGAAGAAGCTTCTGAAATGGCTTCCTTTCAGCCTTTTTACTAGTTCTCCCTCTTTAACCTTCCCCAGGCTTCCCCTAAATCCTCTTTTCTGATCCATTCTCTCCAGGAAATCCTAGTCACATCTGTGTATGGCATCAACTTCCATTATGACTCCAGACTATTTGGTTCCCAACCTCCTTTTGAGTGTCAGAGAAATTAAGCTGATTTGGCCAGGACACACAGCTAGGAGTGAAACAAATAGGAAGACTCAAATCTTTCTAATGGTAATTCACTATGTTGTAGTCAGCTATATGCCCCCTGGTAAGAATCTCAGAACCAGGCACAGTTTATGGGGGGAAAGGATTTATTGAAGCTGCAGATCCAGGGGAAGTTCCATAGTGGTGAAAGAGGCTGACCCTTTCACAGGTCCAAGCACAGAAAGAAACCCATCACCAATACCCCCCCCCCCACACACACACAACAGCAACAGGCAGGGGGCAAAGAGAGAAGATTTTCTCCCCTTTACATAGCCTTAGGGTGGGGTTTTGCAACCCTTCCCAGACTTGTTTGCTACCTGACTCTGGAATTTCCCTCCTGCAATGCCCTCCCAGTAAGGAAAGTTTGTTTCTAATTTTCCTGAGCCTCCTTAGATCCTACCCTCTGATAAGAGGACTGTCTTCCTGTGATAAACATCAAAGACCCACCAAAGGTAATTTTAAAAATCAAGTTGACAACAAAACCTAACCATCACAGACTGGGAGGTAAGTACTGTTAAAAAATGTTGGGCTGGAGAGATGACTCAGTGGTTGAAGGTGTTTTCTTGCAAAGCCTGATGGCCTTGGTTCCATTCTCCAGAACCCACATAAAGCAGATACACAAAGTGGTGCACGAGTCTGGAATTTATTTGCAACAAGTAACTAGAGGCCCTGGTGTGTCTCCCTCTCTCTTTGTGCTTAAACATAAGTAAAGATATATTTTAAAAAAGAAAAGAATTGTCAGTATCTGGGCTGGAGGATTGTTCAGGGTAAAGCATTTGCTGTTCCAGCCAGGTTACCAGAGTTCAATTCCCCAGACTCCTCATAAAAAGCTGGAAGCCGTGGATGGCTTCTGTAATTCCAGCCTGCTGATAGTGAGATAGGAGGTGGAGACAGGAGAAGTTCCTGAATCTTGTGCTGAGTACAGCAAAAATCAACAGCAGAATGAGAATCCAGAGAGAAACCCTGCCTAAAATGAAGTGAAAAGGTGAGGAACCCAAAAGTTGTCCTCTGACCTCTAGACACATGCCAGGGCATGTGTATACCTGTATTCAGCTGCATAGAAACACACACTGTGAACACAATAAATTAAAAATAATAATAACTTAATACCTGCCAGGATGGTTACAATTGCCTGCTTTTAATGTCAGTAATGTCAACATCATGATAACACCTTTATTTTAAGCACCCATTAATCTTTCTAACTTCATATAGGCTAAGCTGTTTGTGCAGCCACTTAGCTGCTAGTTGACAACTGTAGGACTCCACCCCCACTGTGCCTGTGGAGGGGCTGTCAATCAAGTAGCCCCTCCTTTGGTCACTGGCTTGACTGTCATGATGGCATCCCAGTTGCTTTAATGGACACACTGAAGAAGCTTCACACTAGCAATGAAGACCAGGACCTTGGTTAATGCTGAAGCCATGCCTTCTGCTTTAGGAGTCCTTGCTTCAGTTACATTGTTCCAGACACCTTTTGCCAACTCCTGGGGACTTCATTTAGTTCATGATAAGCCTCAGTGACCACTAGGTGACCTCACTTGTAGTTGCTCCCACATGGCCTTAGTGGGGACACCTTCCTCATCCAAAATTCCTGTGATTTGGTAAACTGGAAGCTGTGCACGTGTGAAGCCCGTGATTGGTTGAAGCAGCAGCGGCTTCTCAGTCTCCTCTGGTTTATTGGAGAAGCATTATCCCCATTGTATTGCATTGTATTGTATTTTTCTGAAGAAAAGTCTCTTTTGAATGGACTTTCTTTGCTTGCTGCAATGTTTATCCTGGGTAGATTGAGCTGAGGGGTTGCATGAAGAAAGGACAAAATTCTGGTGTTCTCAGCTCCAGAAACTCAGAAGCAGCAGCTACGACTGGGTAATGCTTCCTATGACTATGGCCTTTGGCCCACTCAGCAGCTAAGGAGTTGGCTGAGGAGCTCCTGAGAGCAGAGTCTGCAAAGAGTTGCTAAGTGAGGATGTGTGACTAGGTGGAGAGCTGAGACAAAGGAAAGGAAGAGAGTAAAAGCCCAAACGGAAGAACTGCAGACTCCAGCCTCTGGCACTGGAAGGAAGAGTTCCAAAGAGACATTGTTTTTTTTATTTTTTAATTAATTAATTTAAGAGAGAGAGAGAGAGAGAGAGAGAGAGAGAGAGAGAGAGAGAGAGAGAGAGAGAGAGAGAGAGAGAGAGAATGGGCACTTCAGGGCTTCCTGCTGCTGCAAACAAAACTCCAGATGCATGAGTCAATGGTTTTCTGTGGCTACTGGAGATTTGAATCTGGGCCTGCAGGCTTTGCAAGCAAACACCTTTAACTACTGAGCCATCTCCCCAGCTGGAGCCACTGAAGTTTAAGAGCTGAGGGTTCCAATAGTAGCAGTTTGGAGCTGTAATGCCAACTGCTTGGTGCAGGGCTGCTGGCATTCAAAGCAAGCCTCTGTCTTTGGCACCTTGAAAGCTTAGAGCCCAAAGCCTCTGATTGTTAAGGCCTAGAGATATCAGCCTCTAGGTGTGACTATGAGGATGTTTCCAGAGAGGTTTAACAGAAAGAAAACCCACCCTGAATATGTGCAGCACGATCCCATGGACCAAGGTCCTGGACTGAATAATAAGAGAATCCAAAGGAAGAAGCCAGCTTCTCGCCAGCATTCATCCCCACCTAACTCCTCACTGTAGATACAACGTGACCAGCCACCTCACACTCCTGCCACCATATCTTCTAGGCCATGATGAACTATTCTCTCAAACCATGAGCCAAAAATAAACCTTTCCTGCTTTAAATTGCCTTTCTTGGGTATTTTATCACAATAAGAAAAGTAACTAATGTGTCTGGGTTCCTTGTTTCCTGCTGTGATCATGAATGATGCATTTTCCTTCTGTGCAAGTCAAGCTGGCAAATAGCACCAGCAACTGCATACTTAGCTTGGCCCAAACCTTAATCACCCTCTACTTGGCTTTCTCCCTCACTCATTCTAGGACCTGAAGGTCTCTGAAATTTATCCCTTTAGCCACACTCCATTCTGCTGTCCTTGGGCTCCCCTATGGCTCTCCCCATTTATGGCAATAGCTGCTAACTGACTTAGTGTCTCCAGGCCTGACTCTACTCAACCATCTCATTCTGGCTCAAGATCTCTTGATGTAATGCACAGATTCCTTCCAGTGGTTCTTCACACCCAACAAGTCTAATTTGACTAGTTTAGTGGACAGGGTTCCAGCCTTGCTCCTGGTTCTCCTCATTTACAATCCATGTCCTCAGTGCTCCCACACACTGAGCTCTACCTGAGCTCCTACTACCATAAACACTGTTTATGCTGGTTTCACCCCTCTAAATCAAGGATCAGTAAACCCGTTTTCTGTAAAGGGCCAGACAGTAAACATTTCATCCTTTGAGGGACATAGGATCTCTGTCACAGTCAACCAACTCTGCCTTTGTAGCAGCAGACTGTCATAGATGATAGGAAACAAACACAGGTGGCAGAGTTCCAAAAAATGTATTTATGAAAACAGGAGACGGGTTGAAAGCGTTCCACAAGTCACAGTCTAAACTGATTTCAGGGCTCACTAATGGATTCTAATTCTGTGTGAAAAATACTTTTATAAGGGCTCCCCAAAGTGCTGCATAAGCATGACACTTGTGTTTGGATCCCTAGAACCCATGTGTAGTCTGTGGATTACTTTGGAGGTCATTGTACACTAACACTCCGGTTCATCCACAGAGCTGGGTCCTTGGGAGCAGCTGTAGGCCAATGGGCATAGCCACCTGGGAGAACGTGGCAGTGGACAGCTCTCGTTTATTATATAGATAAAAGTTGTTTAAATAGAGGAAAAGGCAGAGGCAAGGGCATAGGCAGCAAGGGGATTGGGTAGGGGCAGGGTAGTCTGTGAACGTCTCATGAGTGGATTGGAAGGGGCCAGTAACCTGTGGATGCCTAATTTGCATAGATAAGTTGAGGGGGCTACGTGACTCTAGACATGTATAGAATGGTGATGGCTGCAGAGGAACTGTAACCTTATTGTTTAGGTTTGTTATTACAGCTGGAGTGAGTTTAGGCCTTGAACTGCCTGCTTATCTCAGGGCTCAGCTGTGGCCTGCCTGGAGGCTGGAGGGTCCGTGATATGCTTGAGATAATCGGGATCACAGACTTGTCTCGACTTCCTTAACAGAAGGAGATAGTCCTGGACGCCTTCTGGTCTCAGCAAAACCCTATATCCTCCATGTCTCTTAGCAGGGTCCCACACCCATGTAAAGCCTGATACAGAGCTCACATCTGCAATCAATCCCAGTATACCTATGGTGGGAAGGGAGATGAACACAGGTGAATCCCTGGAATTTCATGGGCCATTTCGCCTGGAGTCCACAGCAGCAAACAAGAGACCCTGCCTCAAGGTGGAAGGTGAGGACAACACTTTTGGATGCATGGCATTCATATGCTCCCCTACCCCTGACACACACACAGATCTGAAAAAAACACTACTGTTCCCCACATCTCTTCTTACAAGAAACCAACCTTTCTATGTTCCATATATTTCTTCTCCATGTAGTACAGTTCCCCTAGGGAGCTTACGTGCTGTGCCACAGGAAGCTGAACAGATTCCATATGCTGACTCTCTATCAAAGTCAATCATTTGCTGACTGCTCTCAATCCAGGAATGCATGTGTGAGTTAGGTTAGCTCAATCAGCCTCAAAGAAAGGTTTGAAAGTCCATGCTCAGGAGAAGAGTTTCTTTCCCCAATGGTATGGGTCAGGGATCCTGGAGTCCCAAGTCTTTCCTGGCTCAATGGAGTGTAAGAGGGTTGAGACCATCAGGAGAGCTGGTCTTAGGAGAAAGTGAATGCAGAGAATGACAATGTAAAAATGATAAGAAGAATTGGGGTCTTTGGCTTGAACACATGTTAAGCCAGTGAAAGTTAGAGCTCTATTTCCTATAGTCAGGACTGGCACAAGCATAATACATCAGGGCAGAGCCCTGCCCACAGACAAAACTTGGGCTATCTACCACAACCAACTGACCAATTGTGGGGTTTTGGGGAAAGAATAAACAGTCCTCTTTCCAAGCCTGCAGGACTAAAGTGTTCACCTGCTGGCTGGAGTCCTCCCCCCACCTTGGAGTGCAACACTTGGAAGCCAACAGCTTTCAGAGTCTTAACGGAGCTGGGAATATGGCTCCATGGGTAAAGCCACTTGCCTGAAAGCCTTCCATACTAATCCAGTTCAATTCCCTAGCCACTCACATAAACTTGGATACAAAGACAGGAGATTCTATTGTACACTCTGCAGAAAAAAACAAAAATAAATTGACTAGACTCAAAAAGAAACTATGAGTCCATTACACATGACAAAAGTAAATATTATTTCACAAACTTTTCTATCAATTATCTGCAAACACACTCAAGTTTAGAAGTGCTGGCTATAATTCATTGCTTGTAGTAGGTTATGGTCAAAGCAGTGATCACTAGCACACCACTCACATTTGCCATGGAAATAACTTCTTAGGGCTGTTCATTCATTCATTTATGAGAAAGAGAGAGAGAATGAATATGAATATGGGCACACCGGGGCCTCTTACCACTGCAAACAAACTTCAGAGGTATGTGCCACTTAGTGCATCTGCCTTTACAGCTGTGGAAAGATACTCTGGGAAATCAAACCAGAAATGCTTTGAAGCAAGTCCCTTTAACAGCTGAGCCCTTTATGGCCTATTTGTGATAGTGCTGGACCTCTGGCTGGATGGGACCCACAGGAAGTCAGTTTCTATTTGTGACTCCTAAGTGCTGGGTGAAACGGTAGGTAGAGGATAAGCTGGACTCAGGAGGCTTTCTGCTGGGAAGGAAAGGCAAACTGGTAGCACTCAGCATGGGTCATGGTAAGGTGAATACCATGCAGCCAAGTGAGTCTTTCTACTTTGGTCTAGTTGAAGAGACTGAATAGGAAGACCTCTCAGCCTCTCTGAGAGGAGGGTTCACTTCATTGTGGATGGAAAACCAGGGGCCAGAGGGGACTGACCACATACAACACAGAACTCAGGAACAGAATTAGTGACTCAGGCCTCTCAGGGACATTCTGTCCACAGTCCTTGTCCTCCTAACTTTGGGTTTTTTTCTGGCTCAAGCTCCAGCTGTGTTTAGAAAAAAGCTGGAGCAGGTGTAAGTTGCCCAGGAGAGCTGACTCTTGGCCTTCTCTCCCAGGCAGCATCAAGAGAGAGCAATCTCTCCCGGCCACGTTGGAGAGGTGTGCCATGCCCATGGCACTTTGTGTTGCGCTCATTGCTCTCCAGCGCTGGGCATTGTCTCACCTGGCTGGGAGTCACTGGAGTGCAAGGAGACGGAAGTCCTCTCATGGTCTCCAAGATGTCCTAGCCATTTTGGGGTGCCAACGGAGTGTTTATGATCACTGCCACTTCAAGGATATTTCTGGGCTCTACAAAGGGCATGGCTTTGACATTTATAGGGAAACCAGTGAGCTAGTAAACTAGAGAGTTTCTGGTTCTTTGGGAGGATCCTCTTAATGAGAAAAAGCAATCCATCCCAGATGGAATTGTCTAGAAATTAATTGGAAATAGCCTTCCATGCAGACATATTAACTCCACATTTCATTTTGATGAGCTACCATGAGCAGACAGGCAGGGGCTCTGAGTTTGTCGCTGGAGAAGTAGGGCCAGTCATGCCACTTCAGACAGGAAGTGTACTTCAGCAGGAAGAGAGAGCCTTTCCTCCTGAAATCACCAGTCAGAATCTGGAGGGAACATTCCAGAGCAGCTCACCCAAGAATTTTCCTACATGTCAAAGCACAAGTCTGCCTAGAGAGTGAATTCCTGGGGAAATTCAGTGGGGAAAAACAGAGAGCTGTTCTAAAGAGCAAGGGGTGGGGCTTTTCAGTGGGCTTGACTAGCCTCTAGAGGTTCTCCTGTTTGTGGGGCAGCCCCTGAGGCACAGGGCTTGAGAGCCTCTAATTCTGCACAGAGGGAAAATTAGATCTTTAAAGCACGGAGTGGCAGCTTGGATTTTCCAGAAAGCAGAGCCAGAGGCAAAGGCATGGGTGCTGGTGTTTGTTTGAAGATTATTGCAAAACATAGAAGGAAGGACTAGAGAGGGAAGACTATTCTAGAACATGGAAGGAAAGAGTGGGAAGAGGCAAGGAAGCCACTGGTTGGCATGGACTATTCAGACTGCCATCTTTAGTGGTTTGGATCCGATATCCTCCATAAACTCATGTGTGTGTTTTGTATACTTGGTCCCCAGCTTATGGTAATTGAGGAGGAGCCTAGCTGAGGAGGTGTGTAGTCAGGGTGGACCTTGAGGTTCATTAACCCCTAACTCACCAGCGTTAGTTTAGCTCATTCTCCTGCTGCTGTTGTCCACCTGCTGTGGCAGAGGTGATGTCCAGCCTCTGCTCATGCCATGCTTTCCCTGCCATCATATAGCTTCTCCTAGAGACTGTAAGCCAAAATAAAAATAAAAACATAACTCCCATCAGATGCTTTGGGTTACATGCTCTATCCCAGCAACAAGAAGGTAATTACAGCACCATCTGTTTGCCTGTCTATCTGACCAAAGTGGTCCTGCACCTGACCTTGACTGCCCTACACACATACATTACTACGTGAAGTGTAGCATACACTCTGAGAGCTAAGGTTGGTAATTGGGATTACTTGGTAAATTGCAGCCAATGAGCTAATTAACTTGTGAATTTGTTATTCAGTTACTTATGCGATGGTGCAAAGACACAAACATTCTCATCTGTTTCCAACATAGTATGTTCACAACAGTAAGGAAGAAAATCCCAGTAGATAAGAGAGCTGGTTGCCATGGAAACAATGGATCACTCATGGCTAGATGTATTTTAAAAGGGGGAGGGGCTGAAGGCTGACCATCCATCAAGGAGGGTGGCAGGATATTCCTGCCCTTAGCAGCCTGAAAGATGCTAGCGTCTGAATATTCAGTTGGATAATGCCCAGACCGTATTTTTAAAGGATTATTGTTGTCTTGTTTATTGTTTGGTTTTGTTTTCTGTTTTGTTTAGTTTATTTGTAGAGTGCTGGGGATTGAACCCAGGACCTTGCTTATGCTAGGCAAATACTCTCCTACTGAGCTTTGTCCCTAAGTCCCCATATCTTAGAATAGACCTTTGATAGACAATCTGTTGCCAATTGCCACATGTGCTGTATGTGCAGTAAACAACCCAGGAAGTGAGCCTGGCATTCATCACACTCATCGGACAGCTGTCATTTGTGGCAATCCAGGAAGCCAAATAATAACTCCTGTAAACAATGGCTCCCTAAATATCCAGAACATGATTAATAACTGACATTTTCTCTCATTTATGTCCACATTTCCAACTTAGTACAAACCAAAAAAAAAAAAAAAAAAGCTATGCACTGTCAACCAGTCTCACAGGATGCTCTGCTTCTGTTTATCCAGCCTACAGAGACTCCACTTGGAAATCTTGAAGCCACCCTCTTCCCTCTCTAAAGCTCCCCACACTCTGACCCCACCCCCACCCCATCTCTGCCCCAACACAAGTGACAGTGACCAACTTCCTTGCTAAGGCAAACTCAGAATACATGACCTTTGCTTTTCTCCATTCTCCTTCATTTACTTCAAATGATAATATTCCAATGAGTATGTGCCCAGCTGTGATACATGAGTACATACTTCATGAGTTCCACCTGTTTGTAGAGCTCTTGGCTTTGAGGTTCAGCTTAATGATATCCTAGAACCTGACCAGTTGGGATCATGTTGAGCTGCTGTCCTGAGCACAGTTGAGAGTTCTCTGCCTTTTGGCTCTTGATACACACTGGGTGGTTGGATGACAGGTGTGGGGTCTAGGTGAAGGTTTTAAATGCAAGATTTCTTGGTTTGGCATGCTCCATAAGTTTTCAGGTCTGATTTTTATGATTTTTTTTTGTAGGCAGGGTCTCATGTAGCCCCTGGTTGGCCTCAAACTTACTATGTAGTGAAGGCGGGCCTTGAACTCAGAATCCTTCTGCTTTCACCCTCCCAAGTGCTGGGATTACAAGTGTGTGCCACCTATAATTTGATATGGTTTTAATGATTGAGGTGCTCTCACATGTTCCCAATGTGCTTGAATATGTTTATAGGTGGGACCTTTTTATTTGCATGAATAAGTTATTTTTAAAGTTTTATTTATTTGCATGGTGTGTGTGTGTGTGTGTGTGTGTGTGTGTGTGTGTGTGTGTGTTTGTGTCTGCATGCACACGTGGACGGGCACTGCCAGGGTCTCTTGTAGCTGCAAACAAACACCCATCTGGCTTTACATGGGAGGCTAGGGAGTTGAACCCAGGCTGGCAGGCTTTACAAGCAAACACTTTTAACTACTAGGCCATCTCCCCAGCCCCATGAAGAAATAAGTTATCAATCTGTGTTTCCTGGTTGGTGCTGGACAGGTGGTGATGTTTTCTATGTGCTCAAATGAGTTGCAGAGTCTTTCTTCCCCAGTGTTTGTACTCAAAATGGAAACATCTGCTGACTTTGTAAAATGGAGTCACAGCCTGAAATCCACTCAACTTGAGTAACTCAGAGCAGGGCCCAGCCTGAGTAACTCCCATGCATCCTACTCTTCCACCAGGAATCCGCCTCCTGTCACTGACAGCAGCTTAACTGGCAGAGCAGCCTGGTCATTCTATTCACTCCCAAGCTTTTCAAATAAGGTCAAATTCACTAGAGGGATGGGGCAGAAACATGCGTGGGGGCCACCATTCAGTCCTCTAGTGTTGCTACTGAGTGTGTAGCGGGGTGGGGTGAGGTTTCTAACTGAGCAGAGAAGACCTGGCAGTGGGCAAACATGATTTGTAGTTGCTTGAGACTTTTCCTATATGCAGCTAGGAGCCGTCCTTGCAGAAGGCAAGGTTGGGAGCTGGATCCATAATCACACAACCTACAAGAACCTTCCACAGGACTGGAACAGTGTGAGGGGAGAGACTACTGGTCTGTATGTCACTGAGATCTGGCTTAAGGAGACAACTCTGTTGTGGTTCTGAGATTTGTTCTTGGACACCAAACCTCATTCAGCCTGTTTCTCAAGACACTCAGAAATGAGCTACTTAGTACTCTCATTAAATTCCCTTTCTACTTAAACCAGCCAAGCTGATTCTGTTATTTACCACTATGAACTTGAGCCATGAGAGTAGGCTTAGGGATGAAGGTGAAGAGGTGCTAGTATACAGGCGTGTATTGAAGCTGCTAGTGAGGTACCAACACAGTGTTGTTTATAAATTACTCAGTCTAAGGTATTTTGTTATAGCAGCTGAACAGATTGATACTCCCTTGCTGTGAGCCTTTGTCACTTTGTCTGGCCTCCAGAGACTGAACTCTCCTTCTTGCTCTAATTGGTTCATCTTCTTCATTTTTCACCTCTTTTTTTTGTTGTTGTTGTTCTTCTTGACAATTGCTTCTCATATTGTCATAGTCAGTCACACACCACTGGGATGAATCTCCAAACCAGGCACAATTTGGAGGAGGAAAGGATTTATTGAAATTACAGATTGAAGGGAAGTTCCATAACAGTGAAAGAGGCTGGTCCTCTTTCACAGGTCCAAGCAGAGAGAAAAACCCATCACCAACACCATACACACAACAGCAAACAGGCAGGAGGGGCCAAGGAGAGAATTTCTTCTCCTTTATATAGGCTTAGGGTGTGGTCTTGCAACCCTATCCCAGACTTAATGGCTTCCGGAGTCTCTGGAATTTCCTTCCGGCATGGCCCACACAGGAAAGGATGTTTACTTCTAGCTTCTTTGAGCTTCTTTACATCCTGCCCCTTGCTGAGAGGCTACCTTCCTGTAAACATTCTCAGAGACCCACCCAAGATAATTAAAACAATCCAAGTTGACAACAAACCTAACCATTACACATATTTATCAGTTTCAGGTTCTCTATTGGGTTAACCTGAATTTATGATCCTCCACTATACTTGAACTATGTGTTTTTCTTCTAAGTTTTCACTGTCTACATCAGGTATCCTTGGCTATTTCTGTATTATTAATGCTTTGAAGTCCATGGCTCTTTCTAGAGCCATGTTTTAAAATGCATAAAATAAAATAAGATTACAGAGGAAATCAATTATGAAATACAGTTATCAAAATATCTGTGAGAATCTATTTGGGATATGGTAATAGATATGCTTCTTTATTAATGTGTCAAGTAACACAATCTAGAAGTGGTTTGATAAACACCACGATTCCATGCAGTTATGTGGAGAAGGGATATTTTGAGCTATTTGTAGCATTACTAATATGATAATAAAACAAATGTTTTTTTTTTCCCTTGGTGACAGATTCACAGGTAATATGAATCATCCTGAGGTTTTTGGCTTACAGTTAAAATAGAAGAAAACATTCAAATTCCATTAGAAGTTAGTGAAAATAAAGACAGGTTTTTCCCTCAGTGCCCAAGTTCTCAGGTTACCTGAATTCTCTTTATGGACTCCCTGGGGATAGGGGGGTTAAGAACCCTGGTCTGGATTGTATGCTTGGATTTCCTTTGTTCTATTCTTTAGTTCTTCATATTTTTCTAAAATACAACACAATCAACTCTCATTAAATCATTAGCAAGGAACCAATAATAAAGAGAGCATATTATAACACATGTTTTATGGCCAAAGCAGCAAATCCCTAGACATGGACTCCTTGTGTAATTTACAGAGCTATGACCATGGCCTCAAGCCCATTTCAGGGGCCTATGCCAGATCAGGGCTGATCTGGGTCTGGACCTCTGTCCCAGGGTTTATGCTGGTCCCCATGAGAGCAGCCCTCAGCCCCCACCTCTTTGTCCCTTGCACAATTTGTCCTGGAAAGTTGTGACATTAGCACAAACTGAAACAAAGAACCTGGGGTCCAGACCCAAGGAATGAATTATGACCTTTCACACACAAATGCTCCACTGCCACTACCAGCTGCCCACTCTGCCCACCAGGCCCTGTCCTCATCTCCTCTGAAGGTGCACTGGAGCCTTTGAAGGGTTTGCCCAGCGTGTCTTCCCACTGTTGCTCTTCTCTCTCATAAGCAAACTCGGGACATTTGTAGCACTTTTCACCATTTTCCCCATTTTCCAACACTCACTGCTCAATTTATTTCACTTCTGACTTTCTGCCTTTGACTCCCTGGGGTCCTGCCCTCTTAGTCCCCTCACTCTCCTTTGTCACACCACATCTGTCAGTCTGAAAGTTGTGTTGTGAGGACTGTTGAAGCCCACGTGTACACGTGTAGGAGCAGCGCTCCCAGCTGTAGAGACATTTGACCCTGTACTTGGGAGATCTGGCTCCAGATCCAGGGAAGGCTCACAGTGAATGTTTGAGTCACTGTAAGAAGAAACTGAGTCCCTTCTTCCTAAAGCTCCAGGGATCTATTCTGGGATTTTCATGAGTCACCATCCTCTTGTCTCTTACCTTCTCTCATTCAGTTGGTTTTTCTTTAAGTATTAGCATTCAAGTAAAGAAATGCTTTCAGTCAATGCTACTGGTCAGGTTTGGTGAGATGTCCTTGCTGTCATTTCCTCCTGGCAGTTGTGTGAGTGGGGGTGGGCAGGAGCTGGGGGAGAGGGGGAGAATGGGAGGCATTCAGAAAACTAGGGTTCTGAGAATTAGCAATATTTTGAGGCCATGAAGCCAGAGTGGGCCAGAAGTCAACATGTCTGCTGCCAGTGGGGGACTAGCTCCCAGTCACCGTGCCAGGCCCCCTGGGATGGTTCTCTCACCACTCTTACATGCCTGGCAGCAGTTCTGTGTGAGAACCCATTTCCACAAGATAGTTTGAGAAAATAGTGTTTTGAGGATACATCTGTTTGGGGAATACTACAAGTTGACAAGTTACATTCCCAAAGCATTAGATACTTTGATATTAACACGTATGAATGGCCCTGAGAAGTTCTGCAGAAAGAAGCTGAGTCCTCAGTGTTCTCCAAATCTCTGAGTATGGAAGTGTTTAGTTATTTTTATTTGCATATGTAACACTTAGAGAGCATGGGTATCACTTGTCTAAAATTCTTGGGACCTGAAGTGAGTCAGGTTTAAGATTATCTCTACATTTTGGAACATTTACATACACATAATGAAATATTTTAGATGGGAGACAAATCTGAACATAAAATTAATCTATAGTTCATATACAGCACATATATACCCATATATACATAAACACACATATAGCCTAAAGGTAGTTTCATATAATACTTTAAATAATTTTGTGCATTCAACAAAGTTTCATGATATGGAATTTTTAAAAAATATTTAATTAATTTATTTATTTGAGAGAGAGAGAGAGAGTGAGAGAGGCAGACACAGAGAGAGAATGGGCACACTAGGGCCTCCAGCCACTGTAAACAAACTCCAGACACATGCGTCACCTTGTGCATCTGGCTTTACGTGGGCACTGGGGAATTGAACACAGATCCTTCTGCTTTGCAGACAAATGCCTTACCTGCTAAGCCATCTCTTCAGCCCTGGAATTTTCTTTCTTTCTTTTTTTTTCCTTATTTTATTTGCAAGCAGAGAGAGACAGAGACAGAGACAGAGAGAAACAGAGAGAGAGAAATAGAGAGAGAATATGAGAATGGACACACCAAGGCCTAGTGCCACCGAAAATAAACTCCAGACACATGTGCCACTTTGTACATTTGGCTTTATGTTGGTATTGAACCTAGGCCTTGACCTTCAGGCTTTGAAAGAAAAGAATTAATTGCTGAGCCATCTCTCCAGCCCCCATGGTATGAAATTTAATATATGGTATTATGTTGAAAAATTCTGCATTTTGGAGCATTTCAGGTTTTTGGATTAGGGTTGTTTAACCTGTATAAACACAATGGCAAAATATACCTTGACAAAATTCCAACTTTTATTATTGTGGGGAGGAGTTGGATTGTCCAATAAAGGATTTAAGATCTCTCTCAAGGTAGAGAGTAGAGAGGTTTAGACCAAGGGCTTCCTCCCAGCGCAAGGGACTATGCCCAAACCCGTCTTCCCTGCAGACTGCTAACTGAGCTCATTGTGTTTGCTGACTCACAGACAAGGCCACTCTCCTGTTCACCCCATGCCAACAGGAAGACCATCAGTGTGGATCCTTCTAGCAGCAGCCCAGCCGAAGCTCACTTCTTTCTAGGATACTGAGAGGGTCAGGCCCGTGTGCCTGCTGAACTGATCTTGACTTCTGTCCTGTGACAGAATAGACCGTCTTGTGTGCCACTCAGGAGCACCAATCCTACAAGCCCGGATATGTCTTCTCACTGTCTACTGTCTAATTTAACCTTTCAGAGGGCCAGGGACACCTCCTCACCTACTGTGTCCTCACACTACCTCCGAGCTAAATCCATAGTAAATGCTCACATCAATTTTTTTCTTTTAATTTTTTTGAGGTAGGGTCTCATTCTAGCCCTGCCTGACCTGGAATTCACTATGTAGTCTCAGGGTGGCCTTGAACTATCAATGATTCTCCTACCCCTGCCTCTGGAGTGCTGGGATTAAAAAGGTGTGTGACACCACCACATCTAGCTTATTTATTTATTTAGCCACATCATTCTTGATGGTTTGAATGTGAGGGAATAAGTATTTCTGTAAGTTGCATGGCTCAGTATGGGGAAGGATAAATGGTAACATTGCAAATCCCTTAATTCATTACCAAAGCTGTGCTCCTGCCTCAGGTAGTATAGATTGATGCTGAGGCAGAAATGAATATTGAGTGAGTTGCACACAACTGTGCTCTTGGAAGAGTTAGATCAACTGTCAAGGTCCATGATGTGTCCATTTTTATTAGTTCTGATATTGATGTGATGCTGTTAGGGATTCAGGTCTCATCTTTGCCTCTGAGCTCATCTGAATAACATTGCTGATGGGGAGGGAAGAGCGAGATGAGGAATCCATAGGCAGCCCTAGATCTGACCACATATATAAATTTGGAGGAGGCATGAACAGGACAGCCTGGCCTTCCGAGCTTGCCAGGCACGAGGCTGAGAAGGAGGAAGCGAGACATCAGAGCAGACAGCACCTTCTTTCACACAAGTGACCATGAGAGGTGCTGTGCAAGTCTCCATCATGCTTCTCCTGGCAACTATGTCCGACTGTGCTGTGATCACGGGGGTAAGTCTCTAGCTTTCTCTGTAGGTCTGAGTTTTGGGGTGGTGTCAGGTTCTGTAGAGGATGTGAGCCCTATACCATGCAGGAAACTCTGCGAGTACAACTTGTCATTCACCAAGGACACCGGGGAGGTGCATTAGAGAGCATCTGAGGGGGACTGAATGCCATCTTCAGATCAGTAGATCTCACTTTGGAGAATAGGCTAGGGTTTTAAGAAGTTATATATAACATTTGATCTTGTTTTAAATCCATTAGGAGAGCATTGAGGATTTTGAAGTTGAGTCTTTTGATAAAATGAAGATTTCTGTTGTACTGAATAGATTAGCATCCCCTAATTTGTCCTTTGTGTAACCTTGGTTTTCACGAACGGTCTGGTCCATGTGAACTCATGAGTTCACAGCATGTGGGCATGGGTAAGGGTGGCAAGTTCACTAGAAGCTGTTGTGTCCATTTCTCCTGGGTTACCTCTGCTCTGAAGAAGGGTGCTCCAAGTACCTTCCTTCGCTCTGTGCCCAGTGTGCTCCCAAGGGAATATGGGCAACAACAAAATTGGCTGAGTGCGTCTCAAACAGTCTTGCCATAGAGCTTGGGACACCTCATGTTTTAGTATTCTACACACTCAGGGCATGGCGACCTCTCAGATGGCTCGAGTTACCTTGCACCCTTCTCACATGGGCACATTCTGTGTCACGGGGGGGGGGGGGAAACCATAGTAATTAAACCGAAAGCAGTGCTTTCTCTGAGAGCTTTCCAGAAGTCAGGAGAAAACAAAAAGGGGAGGAATAAACTTTTATTTCAATTTCTCCAACTTTTTATAGAGACAAATGTGGAATAATGCCAAGTAATTCCTAGAAGGAAATTGAATTAGTTTTAATATTCATATTCATAGAAAAGGCAATCTTATTGTCCTTTCAAAAGTAAAGACACCGGTTCAAAAGAATAAACATAAAGGCTAATGCAAACCAATGCTTTGGAATCCCAAATCAAAAGTCAAGTTCACAGAGTGGGAAAACCATAGGTACCCCATGGAAAAAGTGTCACATGAAGGCTCCCTCCCCAAATCTGGGCTCTGAGGGGGCTGGATGGTGTGTGAGGTGTTCTGTCATTGAGCAGGTGACTGGTGACCTGCCACCTGTACCTCATCTGGGTGACGCAGGGATTTGGCATCCCTTTTCCCTCCTGAGCTGGTTGCTGTCATGTCAGCCTGAAGATGTTCCATGGCTTGCTACTGGAGAAGAGCAAGTCATATTTTCAGGGAGGACTTCCCTTCGAATTTCAGTTCAACGAAGACACAGGCTTCTGTGAAGTGGACAGCCTGGGTGTTTCTTCCTCAAGCCCCACCTGAGTCTGAAGCTGTTCAGAGGTCTAGTTTCCTGACCCTGGTTTTTGTGTAAAGTGGGCTTTGTGGCCTTCTTTACAGATGGCACTACCTGGAACCCAGGCAGGGACAAGCAGCCAGCTCTGGGAGCCCAACCCAGAGAAATCCATCCATAGCTGGGTCCAGGGAGGACAGCAGAGGGGCAGTTTGAGAGATCCCTGTTCACTAGGCATGTGAGAGTCAAAGGATGGACAACACGTAGAGGAGGCATCACCTATAGTGTTGGGAAGAGATGGAAAATTCTGACCAGGGACATCATCAGCGCTGACCACACAGGGACTTGGACCACTCATTTACCTGAGAGTTCAAATTCACTGAATCCCCCGAGCATCTGCTGGTGCTAGGATAGCTCTGCCTCCTGACCTAGAACTTGTCAGGAAATGAGACTGTCTTTCCATGGTGGCCTCAGAGGAGCTGGGACAGCTCCTCAGATCTAGGTCTGGTGCCCTGATGGACCCCATGTGGCCTGCTCAGGAGGGAAGCCCAGGCAAAAAGTCCAGCATGTCCTGCTAGTTACCTCCCCCTGGTTCCTAAAAAGGAGTGTTTTAGGGTTATCTCTCCTTTTGGGGGGAGGGAGAGTGTCACTAACGGACTTGTCTTCTTTCTCTCCCGCAGGCCTGTGAGCGCAATATCCAGTGTGGGGTGGGCACTTGCTGTGCCATTAGCCTGTGGCTCCGGGGGCTCAGTATATGCACTCCACTGGGGCGGGAAGGAGAGGAGTGCCACCCGGGCAGCCACAAGGTACTGCATTGGTGCTGCACAGGCCTGCATGTGGGCATGTCACGGACTAAACAGATGGGTCATGGGGCCTGGCTTCTGAGGTCACTGCAGGGAAGGACAGCTCTGCTTCCACCACAGTGGATCCAGCCATGGAGGGTCTGCTAAGGCCCTGCCAAGCAGCCATCTGATCTAGAACCCTGCAGATGCCTCTTGAACATTGGCACAGGTCCTGACACTGTACCCCTACAATCTTTTAGACAGGATAGAGAACATGGCTGCACTTTGGTATTTACAAGTAGCCTGGGTCTTATGGGGAAACTGAGGTATGGAACGTATGCTTGCTTGAGGCACAAAGCCAGTGAGTCAACTGAGACTGACCTCATCTCTATCCACAGCTCACCGATGTGGGACACTGCCTCCTTGCATTTTGGAATGGTGGTACCAGTTATACACACTGCTACAAGGGGGGTCACCCTCAGCCCTTCATTTATTGTGTGGTCTTGGGTAATTAGCTTAAGTTATTTTAAGATTATGGATCTCAGGTGTCTCTCTCTCTTCAAGAATACAAAATAAGGCTGACACAAGGTTGGCATAGTAAGGCACACATTTTAATGAGAGACTCTCTGTGCCCTAAGCAGCTAGCTCTGGCCCTGCTTCTAGTCCTTGACAGCCAGCTCCCAGCTCTCACAGTATAGTAGAAACAAGAAGGCCTTGGCTTGGGAAGGACCCTGGCTGTACCAGCAGGAGCCTCTGTGGGGCGGGGCCTGATGGGTGTGACCTGGATAGGGGAGGTCCTGAGGAGGTGGGCTTTTGTGGAGGTGGGGCGTGTGGGGAGCAGCACTATGGGTTTAGGCTTCCGTCTTTTTAGCTCTTGGTGACTCTCCTACACACAAGCTCCAGGGCTCACTTGGGGTCAGAAGAATCCTCCAGCAATCTCCCTCCCAGCCATGGCCTTGCTTTCAACCCCCTTGGTCCAAGGAAGAGAGTTGAGGACCTAGGCTGGACACCCAGCAGTTGTCCTGGGTGTGTGAGATGGTTCAGCAGTGACCCATACTCCCAGCCGGGCCATCAGCAGTAATGACATGAATGTGGAGGCATTCCTGTATGCCATTCTCCACGCTGTTTTCTCTAAGTATATAATTATCCATCCATTTTACAGGTTATAAACCAAGACATAGCAAAGCTAAGTAAATATCAATTGTCACAAAGCTGGGAGAAGGCAGACCTGGGATTTGAACCCAGGTAGTGTGGTGGTGGACCTAGGCTCCTTACTGCTCTGTTCAAATCCCAAGAAGGAAACCCCAGCTGTCTGTCACTGCTCTGCAGTGTGAGTCTGCTCAGGTTTGCAGGGTCCAGAGTGCTAGCTTGTCTGGGTCCATATCCTGGCTCCAACACAAGTTAGCTGTGTGATATTCACCTGTTCTCAGTCACTCTGTGCTCTGGAGTCCTCATTATGATAATTGTTCTGGGGTTGAAGGGAGAGGGTCGAGGCACTTGCCAGGGCTAGCCCCTTCCTATGACTAAAGGTGCTGCTTTCTTCTCTTCCCAGATCCCCTTCTTCCGGAAACGCAGGCACCACACTTGTCCCTGTTCTCCCAACCTGCTATGTTCCAGGTCCCGGGATGGCAGGTATCGCTGCTCTATGGACTTAAAGAACATCAGCTTTTAGGAGATTGTCTGGACTGAGAACACTTACTGGGCCCTCTTCTTGAGCACAGCCTGGGGTGCTGTCTTCTGGATTTTTCTCTTCCCTGTGACTTGGTTCTTTCCAACTTGCCCAGGCCCTACAGTGTCCAGCTGGAGAGCCCTCCTGCCTGGTACACGTGTGTACAGGCAGGTATACTTCCTCCTGTAGTATGGTCCAACTAGGCTGGCCCTTGGGGAGTCCTGAGAAGTGGCTAGTCTGTTGTTCCCGGCTAAGGCAGCCTGAGAGGTTGTGAATGGTGGACAGCAATTCTCCCCAGTGAGTGACTTGTCCTTTTCCTGCATGTGCCCTTCTCCCTGAACAGCACTTTGCTGAGCAATGGCTCTTGGGTGCATTGCTGACAGTCACAGATCCCGGAGGACCCAAGTAAGGGGCGCCCATCTGTCTTTGACTAACTCATTTTAAAGCCACAGGTCAAAAGTCATCTCTTCCCAGAGGGCAGAAGTCAATGACTTGAGGCTGGTGTGGGTGGCCAGGAAAGTCCACGCCAGCATGTGGCCTGTGACCTGTGGCCTTTAGTGTGTCCTGTTGGTCAGAATGCCTCTAACCCCCCTCATAACATCCTTCACCAGTTACCAGTGACATCTCCAGTCCCCACTCCCTCCCCATGAGAATGCAAATGGTGAGGTTCAATCTCCTCCAAGATGGACATTTAGAAGAAATTTAGGACATTTCCTAAAATAGCCCCATTTTAAGAATCAGTTCTGAGAGAAGGTGTGTACCCCAGAGAGGGGCTCTTCTCTGCCTGGCCAGAACAGAAAGGGAGGAGGGAGAGGAAACCATAGGCTGAATCCAGCCAGGAGGGAGCTGTGCACGCTGACTGACCGCTTTGGCTTCTGCTTCTGCTTCTGCTTCGGAATAAAGGTGGAACCCAAACAAGACGTGTGGCTGTGCTGTTCCCACTGCTGCTTGTAGGCAGGCCCGTGTGGGACCAGGCTGTGCCTCTCCCCACCACAATCCTTACTCTAGAATATAAAATGCCACACTCCACTCTATTTCTCAGGAGGGTCGACTGCTTTCTAGGCTTGGGGCTCCTGTCATCCAGAGAGCTCCTTCTGCATTTACCCTCTGCTGTCACAAAACACATAGGTCCCCTCTCAAAGGGAATAAGAGATAGTCTAGTCTGGAGACAAGTATTAGTGACCATGGCCCAGGAATACAACTTGAGGTTAACCAAAATTCCTTCTGTTGATGGGTTTACATGAAGTTTTTATAGTTACAGAACAAAGGAAGGTCATAAACCATGGCACTTTTCACATCTGTTGGTAGAAACATGAGGTAGGTGGGTTCTGGCAAAGCAGGGGAATCTCTGCTCTAGGCCTCAGATGTTATCTGATGACAGTTCCTAGGTCTTTGGGTTGGTGGAAGCTGGTGGGCCATAGTACATTTCAAAAAGTTTTCACCTGACCACCTGATAGTCACGGATATTAGGTCAAACACAGAGATGGGCGTGGCTACTAAGGGGGCCAAAGATAGCCCAAGATAATTTGTCTCTGAACCAGTACAGTCACAGTTATCTTTTAAGATATATATATATATATATATTTTTTTTTTTTTTTTAAAATTATTTCTTAGGAGAGAGAGAGAGAATGAGAACATAGGAGCGCCAGGGCCTTTAGCCACACAAATGAACTCCAAAAGCATCTGGCTTTACATGGGCACTGGAGAATTCAATTCAGATTGTTAGGCTTTGAAGTCAAGCACCTTAACCTCTGAGCCATCTCTACAGCCCCAATCACAGAAGTGTTATCAGTCAATCAGTCTTGGATGCTTGAAGTCAGTACAGTTGCTTTCTGGGAAATTTAGTTCCTATCTCCATCCTTTCAGACCCTTCTCTGCTCAGTCCAAGACCAATTCTGCCAGGCTAGAGTCAGCAGAGGTCTTTCTTTGCCTTTGTATCCTCTGACAGACATTGACCTGTGTAGCTCTTCCTTACCTGTGTCCCACAATTCTACAATTCTCTTCTCCTACTCACTTCAGGCCCAGGTCCTGGAGTTCCTTTGAGAGTCCCATTTGATCTTCTCTACCCCATGGCTCTCAAGAAATTTTTAAAAAAATATTTTATTTATTCATTTTCAAACATAGATAGAGATAGAGATAGAGAGAGAGAGAGCGCACAAGGGCCACCACCTTGTGGGTCTGGCTTATGTGGGTCCTGGGGAATTGAACCGGGGGCCTTAAGCACTGGAGGCAAGTGCCTTAACCACTGAGCCATCTCTCCAGCCCTCAAGAGATTATTGATTGCACCAGGTCCAGACTTCTATGGGGGTCTTTTCCAAACCCTACACCTCCTTGCATGCAGGGCCACTCTGAGTGAAGTGGGCAATGGCCAGATGTCCCAGGTGCTCCCAGATACACTGCCACACTGTCACCCCTTGGGATGAGCCACCAAATTAATGTAATTTTTGATGCCATAATTCTGAGGAATGTACAATGTTTTCTGCCCCAGTTCCCTGCTGTTGCTGAAGACAGAGGCAGACAGAAGAAAGGTCAAGCGGGCTTAGGAAAATATATTAATGAATAATCTTTATATTTCTTTTGTTGTTGTTGTTGTTTTTCGAGGCAGAATATCACTTTAGCCAGGCAGGCTGACCTGGAACTCACTCTGTAACCTCAGGCTGGCCTTGAACTCAGGGTGATCCTCCTACCTCAGCCTCCTGAGTGCTGGGACTAAAGAAAGGTGCCACCATATCTGGCTTTATTCTTTACATTTAAGAAGTATTCTTCATAAATAGTTATAAAAAGAATCTACTTATAAAGAGAAATATCCCAAGACACAAAATTTAGAAGCTGACATTTCTTCAAGATTCTTCCCAATACTTCAGGAAGTATCTTATTTAGGGCCAAATATTTCAACTGGTGGTGTCTGGCGTCATCTGGTGGCGAAAGTGAGGATAGCATTTGGGAGTGAGCTCTGAAGTGGCAGAGATGGGCACCTCAGAAAGAGGGCAAGCGAGCAGAATGTCCAGAAAGCATAAGGGGACCATTCCCAGGTGTCTCCTGGTTTAGATTCGAGGTACACAGGAACAGTGTTTATGCCTGTGAACAGCATGCTAGAGAACAATGTTTCATTGCCACTTAGAACCCTGACACATCCCCAGCTCAGTCTTGGTGGCTGCTGTTGCCTTCCTGGTGATTTTATGACAGGCGCAGAGGAAACCCATCCTCACAACTTCTCCAGCTTGAGAAAGTGGATGTGGTAAGAGTCTGGGTAACACGACTGGGTGCCCCTTCCTGTGCACCCCTCCCCTGTGTGTACCCCCAGGATGTAGCAGGAGCAGGAAAGGCAGAGAAACCTTACAGCCTCTTAATTACTTGATCTTTCCCCCAAATCTGATTTGTCATCCATTTGGGCTTCTGTCTTCATTGCCCTAGTATCCCAAGGGACCTGGTGGCTTGTTCCTAGAGCTCTCTCCATGGAGGATGAAGGGTCAGACACAGGAGGGTAGAATCTACCAGAGCCTCCTCCACCTAATGTTTATCTGTGAGCATTGGGCACTATTGCTCATGGTGTTCTGAGTGAGATCCAGGTGAAGGTGGATTGGCTTCTATCTCTTCTTTCACCCAAGAAGGGATCTTAGCATGGGGTTTCAGGAGGCAGTAGCCAGGGGTGAGACTCAGGAAAGAACACTAGGCTCCCAAAGTTCAAGGGATAGGAAGGGGCAGAGCATGCTGCAGGAGTTAGCATCAGTGTCAACGTTGAGTGTGCATGGTCGAAGACAGGGATTTTCACCAGGTGTTCCTTATCTGTCACACTCTTGATCCCTGGGCCATAAACCACTACTTTAAAAATTTCCCCCCTATCAGCTCTCAGACTAGCCTTAGAGGCAGCCTGGAGACCTTGTTTAGAATATATAAATCAGACTCTGCCAGGTGGGCAGGGAAGCACTCAGTAACCTGCAGCATGCTCTCTGGATATTTTCTGATCAAAAATGGAAAAGGAAAGCAAAACAAAGAACTGTTTTTACACATCTCTTCTGCACTCCTGATAAATGGAATGGTAAAAACATGGTATTCACAACCGGAATATTTTTCAAGGAATAAAGTGCTAATACACTTAAAAATACTGGTGCTCCTTGAAAACAGCTCTAAATAAAGGAAGCTAGTTACAAAAGCCACATTTGTATCATTACATTTATGTGAAATGTCCCCCACAGACAGCAAATATATGAAAACAGAAAGTCTGTAATTGGATAGAGTTGGGGGTGGGTGAAGGCAGTAAAATGGTGTCACTATTAATGAATTGAGGCTTATTGGGGGGGGTGACAAGAATGTTCTTAAATTAGATTTGTGGGAATGGTTGTATAACTGTCAAGATCCTAAACATGAGTGAATTTCACACTTTAAGTGGGTGAATGGAATGGTCTGGTATGTGAATGATATCACAATAAAGCTGTCTTAAAAAGATTAAAATCAGCCAGGCGTGGTGGTGCACGCCTTTAATCCTAGCACTCGGGAGGCAGAGGTAGGAGGATCACCATGAGTTCAAGACCACTCTGAGACTCCATAGTGAATTCCAGGTTGGCCTGGGCTAGAGTGAGACCCTACCTCAAAAAACCAAAAAAAAAAAAAAAAAGATTAAAATCAGGGGCTGGAGAGATGGCTCAGCAGTTAAGGCACTTGCCCACAAAGTGTGATAGCCTGGGCTCAATTCCCCAGTACTCATGTAAACCAGATGCACAAAGTAGCAAATGCATCTGGAGTTTGTTTGAAGTGTCTGGAGGCCCTGGCATGTCATGCCCATTTTCTCTGACTGTATTTCTTCTATTTCTTTCTTTGCTTGCAAATAAATAAATATAAGTATTAAAAAGATTAAAATCAACAAATAAAAAGGGAAAGACATAGTCTTTTGACTTTAGTTCAAAGTCAGAAAGGTGGACACTTACAGAGGGGCAGGCATGGCCTCTTAGGCCTGTATGTCCAGAAGTGAGGAGGCAAAATTAGTCACTTTTCTCCTTGCTGTGTAAAGAGGAAAAGTTTAGTTCAGTTTACATTAGGATGGGATATAGTCCATCATGCGGGGAAGGCAGGGCTGCCAGAAGCATGATGCAGGGAGCCGGGACCATCGCCATTACAAGATGGCGCCCACTTCCTTGCAGCTAAGTGGTAAACAACTCCATATTAGGCAATGCTTTGAGAAAGACGTGCCTTTGGCTCTGCGCATGTGTGAGTTATATAACTGTCCCTAGCCAATCCCGTGGCGCCTAGTGGTGGCAAGTTGGTATCAGCCAATCATGGGGCAACCCGTGTCCTTATTCCCTATATAAGCAGCTGACTTCTAGCGCTGGGGGGGGGGGCCCTCGGCTTCCTGCTCTCCCTTCAATCAAAAGGCTCTCCAATAAAGTGTGATTTGAGAAGAATCCTAGAGTGGTGGTTGTTCTTCCTCGCTGGTCGAGGAGCTCGCTGCAGCATGAAGCAACTGACCACACAGTATCCAGTCAGGAAGAGAGTGAGCAGGAAGTGGGGCTGGGCTATAAAGCCTCAAGGCCCAATCCCAGTGTTACAGTTGCCTTCTCCTTGCTGGGACAAAAACCCCCTATCAGAAGCAATTTATGGAAGGAAAGGGTTTATTTCAGGCTTACAGATTCCAGGGGAAGCTTCATCATGACAGAAGAAGCTCCCTCTCTTCATCATATACTCACAGCAGAGAGAAGGATCAGCTATAGCTCAAGCTGGCTCTCAATACACCTTAGGGCTGGGCTCAAGACCTGTCTACACCCCTCCCCCTTTGACATACCGTCTCCAGCAGGGCTCTGCCTAAGTAGGAAGTTTAATCAAAAATACCTGAGGCTATGGGGCCATTTACATTTAATCAACCACTTTCCATTCCTGGCCTCTCATCTCACAGTGCAAAATGCACTCAGACCAACTTCTAAAGTACCCATAGTCTTTATTAACTTGAACATTGTTCAAAAGTCCGAAGTCTCATCTGAGATTCAAGACTGTCTTCTAAATGTGAGTCCTGTTAAATCGAACCACAAATTATATGTTTCCAACTCATAATGACACAGATTGCAAAAAGAAAGCAGAACAAGGAGAGACTGGACCAATGCAAAATCAAAAACCAGCAAACTCATTTGCAGTTCCAAGTCTGACATTTGTAGTCAGTGATGAAATCTATGGGTTTCCAATTCCTGGGGTTGGACTCTAAAGCTCAAGGCCCACCCCCAGTGACCCACTTCCTCTAGCACAACCCTCTGTTCTCAAGGTTCTACAACCTTTGTAAACAATATCACCATCTGGGGATCAAGTGCTCAAGGACATGAGCCTATGTGAGATATTTCACATTCAAAATGTAATAGACCTGTTATCTACTATACCACACATGGTGGGTCAGTGTGTGGTTTCAGTTTACTGTGATTGCATCTTAAAATGAATGTAAGGAATGGCTATGCCTTTGCAGAAACACTGATGAATAATGGAACATGGCCATTTTTCTGACAGGGACAAGTTATAGAGGAGCCCCTGAAATTCTGTGCCCAATCCCAACCTCAAACATATTGAATGGCAGCTTGACATTGCCTTGTCATTTTGCACTGTCCTGTTTGTCAGTTCATATCAAAGTACCCACAGTCACCTTGCTTTTGTTTCCTGACATAAGGGTAGCACATAAGTGTTTAGCAGGTCAGCCTTTAAGAGTCAGGTCCAACTACTGACTCACTTGGGACTATGGTCAGGCCTCAGTTTCTCATCAGTTAATGGCAATGGTAATCTTACCTCTTGGGGTTGCTGTGAGGATTAAATGTTAGTCTATGGGAAACACATGTGGAAGCATGGTGGAAATGATCAGCAATTCCTTTCTCCTCCTCTTTCTTTACCTCCTCCTCCTCTTTTTCTTCTAGACATCTTGGGTAATACTAGGCTCCTCAGCCAAGTAACTAGGACTCTAGTGCCTCACTCACTAAGCTGGTGTTACCTGGAGATCTCTCCTTAGTGGTGGAAACAAATTAAACATCCAGGAAGGATCTGAAAGACTTCCCTTGGATGCATTTCAAAGCCCTAGATATGAACGGAGAGGGAAGAAACCCCAGTCTGTTCAGGTCATGTTTGTTGCGAAGTTCAGGTTCATGCACAGGTTCACACAGAGGCAGAGCCCAATAATAGCTTCGTTTGGGAACAGAGATATGCGAATCTTATCTTCTTAACACCCTGCCTAAACATGTGAGCCCTGCTTCAAAGTGAAGTAGACTATTTGCTTAGTCTAGGCTCCAACCTTAAACACTGAGCTATTCATAAGGAAAGTGGTCTCTGTGGTCTGTTTTGTCTCTTTTCAGATTGTGTGTGAAGCAGACCTACCTATGGGTAAATGTTCACCATGACTAGTTCTAGGAAATGCTACTCAGCCCATAGGCCGGCAGTTCCCAGCTCTGGAAGTGTCACGGGGTAGATCCCTGGGTTACCAGCAGGTCTGGGATTCACTGGGCCTTTCATGAGTCTCACGTAGTGGCCCTGGACATTCTACCCCAAAGAAGCTCTGCCCTGACATGTCAGTCCCCCCAAACTTTGGAGGAACTCAATGAAACAAAACAAAAATTCTCCTCTATTTGAGAACGAGGAAGGCAGTTCCTTTTAGGAAACGTACTAGTCCAGCCAGAGTGTGGATTAAAACAAAGACTGGCAGCAGGTGGTGGAAAAGGCAGAAAGGATGGGGCATGTGTCCATCCCTACTAGCAGGAAAGTGGGTATTTCTGCCCCTGTAGAAACATCAGTGTTCAAAGTGGCACTGTGTAGAATGGAACACAAAGTGAGGTATGCCCCTGAAGGAGAGAGGTGGTCCCTGGAAGGGGTATTGTTTTCTACTGGAGGAAGATGAACTTTGTGCTCCAGTGCTCCAGTCTAGGAGACAGGCACACACTCCCTGACCCCATATAGGACCCAGCTGGGATGGGTGAGATTGGGACCTGAGCCACCAAATGGGATATTGCTATGTGGAGGAGATATCATCCAGGTAGGGCACCAGAGAATGAGGCATGGGTTCCTCCTCTGGGGCCTGTTGAGTGTGTCCCAGTTGCACCAGTAGCCCAGGCAGATGCAGCTCTCCCAGAGGGAGTACATGGGACATAAGTATCCCAGAGCCTGTTCTGTTGAACAAAGCTGACTCCATTTGCCTGTGAAGGGATCTTAAGAAGGGGCCAGGAGCAGACCTAGGGAGACAGAGTTAGAGAAAGGAGGCCAAGAGGATCCACAGGGCAGGGGGAATGGGGGAGGAGAAGGGGTCTTTGGTCCCAGCAGAGTGGCTAACCCCAGCTGGACAAAGCTGGAAGAGAAGGTTTTTTTTTTTTTTTTTAAGTATGTAATGACTGTAGTAATCAGTTTATCACACAGATTAATCATTCAAGCTCCAGAGGAGCAACTGGGTCTTTAAATATACACAAATATTTCCATCAAATGAACTTTAAGCCTTACATCCAAATAGACCTAAAGCAGTTAAAAACGTTAAAAAGAGCTATTAGCTATATATTAGCTGAGAAACCACATACAAACCAAAAAACTTATGGGAAGAAAGGGGCTAAAGGAGGAAGGGTTGCAGGAATTGGAGATGTTACAGAGTTGGGACAAAGCTCATCACACTTTCATGTACTAACAGCTCCAATTCACTTACATGTTGACCAGCTAAACTTAGATGATAAAATACAGGATGTGGGTAGAGTTTAATCTAGTCAGTCATGACTTCCCCCTAAGTTGTAGATCCCTTGAAATGAAATGGATACAGAAACAGCTTCATGTTCTTCAGCCTTGTTTTTTTTTTAATTGTCCATAATGAGTTACAATATTTAGTGGGCAAACAATGAGTTGTTATCCCCAATTCCCCGCTGCCCTCCCCTCCCCACTCCGCTGGATAACCTCCTCCATGGGTCATCTGGATCAGTCCTTGTGACAGGGGACCATGGATAGCCTAGTATTCAGCCAGGTTCTCCTGGCCATGCCTCTGGATAATCTCCCCCACCACGGCTCTCACAACCTTGTTTTTGATAATTGTTTTGAGAGTAGATGTAATCCACTTAGAAAAAATTCTCATACAGGTCAGTGGAGCTTTTTACCCAACCAACCACACACCATGTACCCAACCCTCACATCTTGTTGTTATCCAAAGTTAAGTCACTAAGGAAAGCTTTTAGTCTCATTTCTAGGTTACGCTTGGAGAACTGGCTTCTCATACACTTCTCTGCTAGGAGGCTATGCTGGTACAGAAGTACACTATTTCTAGTTTGTTGTTCCAAGTGTGTACAACATGCAGTTCTGCTGTACCAGGTCAATGTGTGCACAGGGGAAGATGAGGTGTGGGCTCACAGAAAGCAGTCTAATGGAAATCAAAAGGACTTTGTCTTTCAGAGTTCCCTATCTTTATTTGTAGAGGTGATCCAATCATTTCTTTAATTACGTTGCACACTTGTGAGTCCCTTCCCAAGCTATTGTGTTGCACTTTTCTGTCTTGTAGATCCGAGCAATTTTAGGCCCTAGAAGATCATCTGGATTGGGATCACACAGAGAACAGATGGACGAAAGTACTGTTGAGATAGTTAGTGCCAGAGACCACTGTGTCAAGACAAGTGCTGCCATTACTGTTAATATTTGGATGATAAATTCTTCATGTAAATAAATGCAATCCTAGGTGGTTTGAAGGGGTAATCTGTTGGGAAATGAATTGTCAAGAAAAATGCTACGTCTTGGTAGGGGCTGTTGTTTGGCCCCATTATTGTAACTTGCCAGTGGAACACATCATCTCCAACAGGACCTGCTGAACACTGTGCTGGGAGATCCCAAGCCAGGTCACTCAATTCCTTATGGATTCTCTTGAGAGCAGTGGGGAGGCCCTGGGGTGGGGGTTGGGGTGGGGTGGGATGGGAAAGGGATGAAGGGGGCTCTGAGAACTCCTTTCAGCTTCTGGGCCTGCCACAGGGGTCAGCCAGCCCTGGAAGAGAAGGTTTTTGATGCATTTCCCTGTCACAGCCTTGGTTGGACAGGACAAGGGGTAGCTAGGAAGTTGCTAAGGGGTGCTTCATCAATAGTGTGGTCTCAGGAAATTCACATTCTTCCTTTCCTGGAGGCATCTGTTCATGGGATATGTTGTCTGTCTGTGGTCTCCACACCTCTGGACAGTTCACACCCTACTACAAGCCCTGAGCCCCAGAAACCCCTTGAGATAGCCAGATTATAAGGCATGTGGCCCATGAGGGGTTTTACTGGGTCACACCAGAAGTGACCTGAATCCCAGGGAGCTCCCCTCCCCTCCCCCATTCCCCTCCCCTCCCCTCTCCTTCCCTTCCCTTCCCTTTCCTTCCCTTCTCTGTCCTCCAGGCCTGGCAATGGGACCAAGAGTTCAGCTTTTATCTCAGCTCCTTGAGGTGCCAGGTGGCTGTCAGAATCTGTTTCCACATCTGACCAATGGGCACCATTAATCCCTGCCTACCCTTTGGGGATACCAGTACCTACAGCAGTGACCTCAGCCTGCTCTAGGAGGTCAGTTCTTGGGTGTGTTTGCTAAATTCCTAGAGTTCTGTGCTCCATCCCAGATCCATTTCTGAAGAGAAGGTCTGAGAAGCTTGAGTCTCAGCCATCTTAGAAATACCAGTAAGGGAGCTGGCTCAGTGGATAAAGTGCTTGCTTGTCACACAAGTACCCAAGTTTGGATCCTCAAAACCCACATAAAGCTAGACACTGTAGTGCTAACATCTAATTCCTGAGTGGCTGTAATGAGAAGGGAAGTAGAGACAGGGGAATCTGCTGGAAGCTCTTAGACCTGTTAGTCTGGCAAACAGAATGGTGAGCAAGGAGAGACCCTGCCTCAAGCAAGATCAAGGGCGAGGACAGGTGCTGGAAAGTTGTCCTCTGAACCTTCACATGAGCAATAAGCATGGATGCTCCTACACTCACATACATGAACATGCACGAGCAACACACACACACACATCACACACGTTATATATACATGCATCAAAAAAAAAAAGAAGAAAAAGAAGAAACACTGGGAAGGGATCAGCTGTCACTTTTCACTGAATCCTGCCTCTGCCCACCACTTGCAGGCTGTCGGATGCTCATTTTTCTTCTTCTCTAACTCATTTTCCTTGTCAGTGGCATGGTGTTCCTACCAAAACCCACCACATGGGATATGCTAGGGATGAGTGAGGTGGGCTGTCCTATTTGGGGGTACAGTCTTGAATTTAGTGAAAACTAACCTCTGGAACTTTCCTACCCAGAAGTAGGCCAGGTGCTTCTAGGAACAGAGTCTGAGAGATTGGAGAGCTAACTTCCGGTACCCCCATCCCACGAGCCAGCTAGCTGCTTCTAGGAGCAGCCTAAGGACAAAGGAAACTGAAAGAAGTTTAGCCATTAGTAAACCCACTGCATCTATTGTCACTGCTGCTCTGATGGCTTCCTCTGCATACAGGCACTCATTGGCACTTTTGTTGAACAGAAAAAACCAGCAATACATAATTAACAAGTAGTACATTGTCAGAACAAAGAGAAAAGAACTTTCAACCTTGGACAATCCTTAAACATTTGTTAAAGGAAAGGATTTAGGGTTGCAACCTGCTGGCTGGACTCTACTGATCCAGCGCACACGTACACTCTGGTCCCAAGAGCAATCGTGTTAAACCCACTGTTGCCTTCAGCAGATCTGTGGCTCTATAGATGCTGACCTCGTTGTCTTTGACGCTGTGGATCGGCTCATTTTACATATGTATGTTTGTTCAGAATCAAGAGTCAACCAGGCACTGAGGAAAGAAGCATAGAGCATATCTTAAGATCAGTCAGCATCTTAAACATTGATTGTTAATATTGATTATCTGTGCTGTTCAGGCCATAGGTAGACTAAGACAGAGAAAACAGTCACATTAGTTTAAGCGGGTAGTAACACAATTATAAGATTAACTTCAGAGCAAGTTACAGGAATTCAGCATCTTACAGCAATAAAATCGCAAAAGCTATTTGTAAGGAACAAAATAAATATTCCTAGCTCCCCATCGTTAGTTCTTTCAGTTCACCCCCAGAGTGGGGAAGCCCAGAGGCCGGCCATGGTGAATGCATGGGAAGTGCTCACTAGGTGAGTGAGGGAGTGAAAGGGCTCTGTGGGCTGGAGGAAGGTGATTTTGTTTTGCTTGTGTAAGTGGATTCTGCCTTCCCTTCAGTAAAAGACAGTATCTGAATCAAGCCATACCCCAGCAGAAGGTAGAGAATCACAGCCAGGATGGGTTGAACAGCCTACACCCTGCTCTACCTGCATGATGTATCACAAATTGGGCCAGGTAGGGCCAAAGACAGCTGGTCAGAACCCTCCTTGCTTATGTCTCTCCATTGCTCTCTCTATCCAGCCACCTCCCCTCCTTCTTTTTTCTTTCTTTCTTTTTTTTGATGTTTGAGATAGGACCTCATTTAGCCCAGGCTGGCCTCAAACTTCTTATTTAGCTGAAGATTGATCCTCTTGCCTCTACCTCCGAAGTGCTGGGATTACAGGTGGGCAACACTAAGTCCAGCTTTCTTTTTCGTTACTTTAATGTTTTAAACCCTACTCCAAATAGATGCACCCAGGATCTTATTGCTCAGAGACCCCTCTAGTTTCTAAAGTGCCCCATGGAGTCAATTCAAGGTAAAGATTTTACCTGGGACTATTTATAATTCCCATGATGGAGCAAGTGTTAGTTTCAAAGCAGTCACGCCAGATGTCAACTTGGAAGTTGAGAGGGAGACAAGCATTATTATAAATTAATGTTGCCAGTGATTAATATTTGATATTTTTAACACACATTCATCTCAGAGGGGAAATAATCCTCTTTAATTAATGTGGCTGGATGGTTCGCAGTTCTTCCATTGACATGGGATTACTGAACATCTTGGGGTGTAGCTCTGGGGAGAGATCTGACAGATAACAAAAAGTAGAGCCTGATGTCCGATTCTCTGGGGGTGGGAAGGTCCAGCAGCATCTGCTGTCTGCTTCTTCAAGAGGGGCCTGTCCTTCATGGCCTCCCCTCTGCCCATCCATTCTCCTCTGCTTTGGTTCTTGTCTGCTTTGGTTGGTTTCATGATGTTCTGGGTGTCTGAAGGCATTTCTTTACTCTGGGTTTTGCCAATATACAAGGAGCCCATGCCTGGGGCTGTTACTGAGGCAAGGAGTTGCCCTACCTGTCTTGTTTTGTCTGTAAAGTATAAAAATAATGACCACCTGTGGTAGTTTGAATGTATGTCCCCCAAAGTCTCAGGTGTTTTATTAAAGCTTGTAACTTGGGTCTCCAGGCACCTGGCTGGAGGAAGGGTCACTGGGGGTGGATCCTGGAGTCCAGCCCTAAGGTGTGTTTGGGGGTGGATCTGAATTCCAGCCAAAAGGTATGTAGGGAGCTCTGGCAAGGTCCCTGATGCATGCTGCCCATTCATACTTGTTGTTTTTAGTGCTCACAGGCTTTTTGGTTGTTTCTCTCTGTTTGGATGTATGGAAGCAGCTTCTTCCACCATTGATGGAACTTCCCCCTGGATCTGTAAGCTTGAAATAAACTGTTTCCTCCTATAAACTGTGTCTGGTTTGGATGTTCATCCCAGAAACACGAAGCTGTCTACAATACTACCCTTATTTCAAAGTTGCACATTTCCCCCTAAAGTCACACTTCTTGTGTCTCATGTAAAATGGCAAGTCCTGGCATCTCATTCCTTCTGTGGAATTAACTGGTAATCTATCTCTCTCCTTCGCTTGGGGTCTACCAGACCATCCTCAGAGCAGCTGGAGTGAGAGTCGGATCTGCAGATAATTTGGACTGCATGGTGTTTACTTGCATCACACTTCAAAATATGCAAAGCCAGATGTAGTGGTAAGGCCTTTAATCCCAGCATTCGGGAGGCAGAGGCAGGAGGCCCCACATGAGTTCAAGGCCACTCTGAGACTACAATAGTGAATTTCAGGTCAGCCTGGGCTAGAGACCCTACCTCAAAAAAAAAAGCAAATAAGTAAACAAATCAATAAATAAAGGAGGAGCTTAAGAGACCCCATCCTTGCCAGAGGAGCCGTTTGTAGTTAATGGTGACCAGGGAAAGAGGGCAATAAGGCATTTCTCTGATTTGGGACCTGGGTAAGCAAGTTAACTTCTTTAAGCTTTATTTTTCTCAGTTGTAAAAAACGGGTAATAACAACTATGCTGCATGCTTTTGGTGATGGTTAGAAAAGAAGAGCGTAAGCTAGGTGTGGTGGCACATGCTTGTCATCCCAGCACTCGGAAGGTGGAGGCAGGAGGATCAGGAGTTCAGGGCAGTTCTCTGCTACATAGCTGAGGCCAGCCTGAGCTACAGGAGACTATATCTCAAAAAACCAAAACAAAAGAAGAGTATAATAATAAGAATTTGTATTTATTGAGTGCCTGGTGTCTGCCAGATGCCTTCAATAGCCTCCCTGGTTATCATCAAACCCTAGGAAGTAGAAGATATCCCCTTAGTCTTGTCTTATCTTCCCTCCCTCCCTTCTTCCCTTCCTTCCTTCCAAGTTGGTTAACATATAGAGAAATGAGTTTCATTGTGACATTCTTATACATATAGGTCATTATACTTTGATCTTATTCATCCCTCTCCACTGCCCTCCTTATCTCTCCTTTCTGCCTCTTACTAATTCTTTTCCTCTCCTCAAGTAGTTTTCTGTTCTGCTTTCATAACATATGTTTCATTATTCTCCATGTTCACCTTCTCTCCCTTTATACTTTTTCTTCCCTATCAAAGCCTTCTTTCTGCTTTCATGTACTAATTGTATACTCTCTCTCTCTTAAATATAGATTTTATATATGAGAGAAAGCACACAGTATTTGTCCTTCTGAGTCTGGCTTATTTTGCTTAACATAATGATCTCCAGTTACATCTATTTTCTTGAAATTGACATAATTTTATTCTTTGTAATAGCTGAGAAAAATTCCCTGTGTATGTTTACTATTTTTTTTATCCATTTATCTGTTGACAAACCTCTAGATTGGTTCTGTATCTTGGCTACTGTGAACAGTACAACAACAAACATGGATGGGCAAGTGTCTCTGTAGCCTCTGACTTAAAATAGTTTGGGTAGATACTCAGGAGTGGTATCATATTGCAATTCTATTTTAAGGTTTTTTTTTTTGAGAAATCTTCACATTGGTTTCCAGAATGGCTGCCCCAGTTTCTATTTTCACCAACAGTATAGAAGGATTCTCCCCCCTCCACCCCCATAATCTCACCAGCCTTGTTGTCCTTTGTTTTCTTGATGATAAGTCATTGTGACTACAGGGAGATGTCATCTCAGAGCAGTTTTAATTTGCCATTCCCTGATGGCTAAGGATGTTGAACACTGTTTCAGATATTTATTTGTTACTTGTATTTCATCATTTGAGAACTTTCTATCTAATTTCATTAGCCTATTTATTGATTGGATGATTTTTTGGTATCTAATATTGGGATTTCTCTATAGATTCTAGATATAGATGCATAGCTGGCAAGATTTTTCTTCATTCTGCAAGCTGTCTCTTCACTCTGGTGATGGTTTCCCTTGCTGTACAGAAGAGTTTTAATTTCATGCAATCCCATCTGTCAGTTCTTGGGGCTATTTCCTGTGTTGCTGGAGTCTAGTTCAGAAAGTCCTTGCCTATGCCTATATCTTGAAGTGTTTTGCCTACAAGTGTTTCTCTAGCAGTTTCAGAGTTTGCTTTGACTTCCCTAGTCCTTTGATTCTTCGTATTTGGATATCTTTGTCAGTGAGACATGTTCCTTGGAGACCGTAAATTGTAAATTGTTTATTGTAAGATAATTTACAAACATCTTGCTGTCTTTAGTAATTCAAATAATGGACTCCAGACATATGCACCACTTTGTGCATCTGGCTTTACATGGGTACTGGGGAACTGAATCCTCACAGTAAGACTTTGCAAATAAGCACCTTTAACCACGGAGCCATCTCTCTAGTCCTGGACTTTATTTTTAACCCAGTCAGCTAGTGTGCTTTCTTATTGGCAAGTTGAGGCCATTTACATTTGCAGTTATTATTGAGAGAGGTTTGCTAGCTCTTCTTGTCTGATTTTCTTGTTGGTTGGATGATTGTTCATTCTTTTTTTCTCCTTTATTGGCATCAGGGGTTTACTGGTTTCCTATGTTGGACATGATAGATTCCTTCATAGCCTTCTTTGCTGATCTATTCCACTTATGAAATTTATTTTTCCTGTGCTTTTGTGATCAAGATAATCTTTCCTCCTCTTTCATGTGTAGTATTCTTTTTTGTCCATAATGAATTACATTATTTAGCGGGCAAACAATGAGTTGTTATCCCCAATTCCCCAATGCTCCCCCTCCCCATCCTCAATCAGCTGGATATCCTCCTCTGTGGGTCGTCTGGATCAGTCCTTGGGGCAGGGGACCATGGATAGCCTAGTATTCAGCCAGGTTCTCATGGCCCAAGTGTGTTGTTACTGAGGGGTGCCATGCCTCTGGATAGTCTCCCCCACCACGGCTCTCACAATCTTTCCGCCCCTTCTTCTGTTCAGTTCCGTGAGTTGTGGTGGGTAAGTATTAAGGCTGTTGAAAACTTAGGGGGTCTTTGTGTTGAAAATTGTTGGTTTTTGTCTCACTGGCTTATCCTGTGTTGATTGAATGGCTGTGGCTGTGGGTCCCTTGTTCATCCCATCATTCTCTGTGGGGTTCCATATGGAACCTCCATGATATAACTGTGGTGGCTCATCTCTTGCCAGGATCTCAGCTATCGGTTGGTAGAGTTAGATGGGCCACAACTCTCTCGCTGCATCCTGAAAAATACAAACACAATCTCCATCGGAGAGTGAGATCAGTATAGGTTAACAAATATACACATTTCTGGATCACCTAGATTCTATTTTTAGTAGCCTCCCCATCAATCGGTCCCATAGCGCATCTTTTCTTGGGAGCCCAAGAGTACGGGATCCTGTGCATATCACACTGATTCCCCAGTTCCAGTCAAGGACTCTCCCTCACTAAATGGAAAATTTGGCCGAATTTAAAAGCTGTTGATTGTCTCCCCCAGGCCAAGGCTACTCCATTGCACAAGTGCTTCTTTCTTGGTTCACTGTTCTCTCCCAGTAGAAGGTGTGGTCAGCCTATTCATGGCTGCAGACTGTGTTTCAGGTCTCTGTTTACTCCAGTGTCATTGATCAGCTTCCCCTGTCAGCTTGTGAAGTGCCTTCCAGCACTGCACTAACTGCCATCTGGGGATTGTATACCATTCAGGACTTCGAAGGGTCTCTCGATGCTGATGGATGGCATTCTGTGGTTTCTTCAGCAACAGGATTTTTCCTCAGGCCTGAGGAGGGCATTCAAGTGCTTTGACAGAATTCTGTCTTGTTTTTGGAACCTCATGGGTCACTTTGGTCAACAGCTCAGTGAGGGAAGGAACCGGTGGCTGGGACCAGGGGTTGTCAGACTGATCAATTATTCACAGGCTTAGACTCTCTCTCCTAGTACTCATGGCCCCTCTTGCTAGTCGATGCCCACTACTTGATCAATAGGTTACAGGATGCTTGTGAAGATTTTATGTTTTTGAACCTAATTTGGTGTAGTATTCTTTTAAGTGCCTTCTGCAGTGTTGGCTTGGTGATCAGGAACTGTCTTAGTTGCTCTCGTCTTGAGATGTCCTCATTTCTCTGTCAATTTAAAAGATGTCTTTTCTGTATATAGCAATCCTGGTTGGCAGTCATTAACTTTCATGTGTGAAATACTTCATTCTATGCTTTATGACTTTTAGGGTTGGCGATGAGATAGCTGATGCTATTTTGATGTGGTAATTTGGTGTTTTTTCCTTGTAGCTTTTAAAAAATATTTATTTATTTGTAAGGAGAGAGAAATAGTGAGAAGAGAGACAGACAGAAAGAGTAGGCACACCAGGACCTCCAGCCACTGCAAACACATTCCAGACGTATGTGCTACTTTGTGCATCTGGCTTTATGTGGGTACTCAGGAATTGAACTTGGGTCACTAGGCTTTGTAGGCAAGCGCCTTAACTATTAAGCCATCTCACCAGCCCCTTATAGTTTTTATTATTGTCTCGTTGTCTGTGTTTTCATATCTTGTCTATGATCTGTTTCAGAGGTTCTTCTATGGTCACATCTATTTTGGATTCTAAATGTCTTTTGTGTTTTAATGTCTAATTCTTTATATTTTGGAAATTTACTATTATAACTTCATTGGATAAATTCTCTATGTTTGTAGTTTTTTTGGGGAGTAGGGGGTTAGCCTAGTCTGGCCTCTGAAACTCACTATGTAGCCAAGGATAACCTTGAACTTCTGATTCTCCTGCCTGTACTTCCTGAATGCTAGGATTATAGGCATATACTCCATTCCCCATTTTATAATTGTAGCTTTTAATCTCAGCTCCTTCTTCTGTCCCATGGAGTCTTAGGTTTGGTTATCTGATTGGATCCTAGTGTTCTTGATGTTATGATCATGGCTATGTTTTTTTTTATGGCCATGTTTTTTAACTTGATGTTTGAATGTAGTCTTTCCGTGGTCTTATTCTCCACCCCTGATTTTCTTTCTTCTACTTGGTTGAGTTTCTTGGTCATGTTTTCCAGGTTTTTAAAAAATTTAATTAATTGAATTTTTCATTTCCAACATTTCTACTTGCTTTTGTTTTCAAAAGTCGCAATTCAGATTTACTGATTTTTTTCATCATATTGCTGATATCACATTTATTTGCTGACTTTCTCTTCCTGTTCCCAGCTTTCTTCTCTAGTCTTGACTTCACTGCTTCATTCATCTGTCTGTGTTCTTTATGAATCACGGGTCACGTTTTCGACCTTCATCTGATGTTTTGCTTGCATCAGCATCTTTGAACTCAGTCAATGAAGAGTCAAGACTTTCGGATGAGGTTGCCTTGCTTTTTGCTTTCTTGTGATTCTGTGATGTGATTTGTGCATATGTTGGCTTGGATATCTCTTCTGGTTTTATTTGGAGGGTCTTCTTAGTGTACAGGTTTGGGGGTTCAATCCTTGGCACCACTCAGAAAGGAGAGGAGAGAACAAACTTTTCTTGAATGAATTCTGTTTGCCCCACCCACCTGGAAGCCAGATACATTTCTGTTCTCTGCACTTTTCAGCCACCCTATCACTCCTTTTGCACATTTTTACGGCTTTCCCTTCTTCTTTTAGAATTAAGTCTATTTTGTCTCATCATAAAACTTTTCCTTCGCTGTGTTGTATCGTTTTCACCATTGTATCATGAAGTCAGGATAAGGACTTTTAATCCTTTTCATCTCCAACAGGGCTTCTGGTTTGCTTTACAAAGTAGGTGGATATGTTTAAAGTCCTTGTAGATTCAGACAATTCTGACCTTATGGTAAGAAGGTAGGAAAGACAATAAGAAGAGGGATAAAAAGCATCTTAGTAAAAAGCATAATAAAAACCAAAACACTGTCAGAGTCTTCCTCCTTTAGCAGTCATCCTAATGGGTACAATGAGATATCTCACAAAGGACTCCTATTCCAGTCCTTTGCTAATTTAAAGACAGGTCTGCAACTCATAATCCTCCTGCTTCAGCTTCCTAAATATTGAAATTACAAATTGGTGCCATCACACTTGGCTTGGATATTCACCTCCTATCAGATACATGATTTGCAAATATTTCTTCCCACGCCATGGTTTGCTTTTTCACTCTGACATGTCATTTGATGGATAAACGTTTTTAGTTTCTTTTGTGTGCATGTATGTGTGTGAACATATATATATATATATATGTGTTCATATGTGTAGGTTCACATCCATATACAGATGCGCAGGAGCTCCCAACTAGGCGAGACTGGCTAGCTGGTGTGCCCCATCTGTCTCTGCCTCTCCAGCATTGGGATTACAAGTTTATGACACACCACCCTCAGTTTTTATTTTCACATGGGTTCTGGAGATCAAATTCATGCCTTCATGCTTGTAAGGTGAACACTGTACTGGCTGAGATATATTGCCAGCCCTGCTTTTAGTTTTTATGTGGTCCGATTTATCTATTTTTTCACTTGATGTCATATTCCCAAAATCATTGCCAGATCCAATATCATGAAGCTTTCAGCCAAGTCTTTCTCATCATTAAATGATCCCTTAAAGCTGATCTATAAAGCAAACCACTCACCATCTCAAGATGCATGGCATAGCGATAATGCCTCATTTTTCTGCAGTGGCCTTGGAGACCCAAGGCCCATGTATGATGTGTGGGTACAGTGTGGGGAGGAGGGCCACAAATGGGAGGGGCCTATTCTCAATCCTTCTCATCTTGTCCTTCCTCTATTCTATTTCCCTCTTCTTTTTACTCCCTTACCTGATAAATAGCTCAATGAGAAATGTAATGTCTGGCACCCCCACATTATTGCAACCCTAGTTGGTTTATTTGTTTGCTTCCTTTGGGGTAGGGTCCTGGGCTGTGTGAGTAAATCTCTCTGTTCCTGATAGATTTCTGTTTATTTCCTTCTGGGTGTGCCAGGTGGATGTTAAACTATTTATAAGTTTATAAGTTTTATATGATTTTTGTTTGTAACAGATTATATTAAAAATCTGCTTGGAAAGTTGCAGAAGTGAGGCTGGGAAGGTGGGTGGGCCTGCACACTAGTTAGTGGTCAAGAGCTTGGCCTGCAGCCCACTTGGCTGATGCAGCCTCCTGAGCTGGGAGGGGTCTGAACAGGTGCTCTACAACCAGCTTGGTTGGTCCTTCTCTCTGTTGTGAGTTTCCTATCCCACCCTGAATCATAGCTGAAGGAATTGCCTTTTCTCTTTCCTGTCTGCTCTGCTTTCCCTTTCAGGAAGCTGGAAGGGACTCCACCTGCTTTTCCCCCATAATTAATAGTATGCTCTCCCATGCAAAGGGCAGAACCCCACTCTCCCCTTCCTCCCATGAAGACTTGGCATCTCCATGATGCATTAGGCAGACATTTTCAAAACTAATACAGAGCAAACAGATGTGTAGGATGTTGGCAGATGTTCACAAAGTACTCTGATGACTGCATGGGATAGACAAGCCATTATTTCTAGTGTAGGGATCAGTTTAATGGGAGGAAGGGTGACAGTAGTGGAGGGCAGCCTCTAGGTGCGCTTACCAGGTCTCCATCCTCCTGGGTCTCTCCCAGTTAAACCATTGCTGTTTCTCTGTTCTGCATTAAATACCCCCAAGACAGGAGTGTCTGGCTTAGAGGCTTGTTAAGTATAGACACAATTTAGTCATCTTGCTGAATATAATAATTTTGGTGCTGGGAGGAGCATATGGTTGAATTCATAGTTACACTCCCATGCAGGTGATCCAGGATTCAAGCCTAGGAAGGCCACACATGGACTTCGAGAAGCCGTGTTCTCCTTGCCACCTTGTAGCAAGGAGGGGAGGGATCATTTGGACTTTCTGTATTTGACCCCACTTGACTATGGACTCCTCAGGAGTTGAGATGGCATTAGCTCTGCCTGGATGTGTCCAGTGTAAGCACAGAGAAGATACTCAAGAAATTGACCTCAGCTGGCTTTGTTGGTGCTCCTATCCAAGTGGAGATCAAAAACTTGTACCAAGGAGACCATGCCCTTGGGTCCCGAGTTGTTTCAGCCACTTTTGTGGGTGACTCCCCAGGTGCAAAGTCTAGACCAAGGGGAGTTGTCCCTGCATGGTGCCAGGTAACCAGTGATTAACTCTTATCATGACTTTTCTAAAAGCCTTGCAAAGTTCTTGGCCTGTGGATAACCTCTCAGCACCATGCTCTGTGAAGCAGACTTCTAGTATGCACTTGAATGCTCTCAGATGGATGCCAAATGTGCAGGCAAACAGAGCCACTAGCAACAAAGGCTTTTTGATTATTAGCTTTGAAGGTCACCTTTCAATGGGAGAGGTAGCTGCACCTGATGCCCAGGGTCATCATCCCCAAGAGATTGCCCCTCGGTCAGGCTGGGCCATTGATGACATACAGCAGCAGAGTACCATCCTCCCTTCCTTCTGAAGGTGCTGAACTCAGTGGTTCCTGGTCCTTGCAGATGGAGCCCTCTGGGCACGGTATGACTGTCTGGAGGATGGGAGGAGTGAGCAGTGTGGAGACCAGGAGATAGTGTGAAGACTATCTTGAGATAGTGTCAAGCTCTGTCATCATTACAGGACCCTCTGAGCTTCCATCTCCTTGTTTTCATGCATCACCTGCTACTTCTCTGCCATCTCAAGGGTGGTGGCAAAGCCATCCATTCATGTACCTGCTTCACCAAATATTCCTTGAGCACTCCTTTGTGCATTGTGCTGTGTGCTGGTGTGTGCGAGAAGCCATGCCCCAGATGCAGAGCCATGGGCTGGTACCTGGTCTTCAGGCCAGTGTCCTCGGGGAAGAAAAAGGAAACAAGCTTTACCATTTAGTGTTGCTTTTTCCCTCTGCTTCTTTGGTATTTAGAGTAGGTGGGTGCTGCAATGGTGGTTGCATGAGCTTGTGATCACCTATCAGGAGCAGGAGAAGAGGCAGTGTCCTGGCCTTCAAGTGGCTCTGTGAGGGACAT
>PVHP010008443.1:10094-53310 GCA_004024765.1 Zapus hudsonius | reverse complement strand
ATGAAGGCATTTCTGAGAGGAAAATTTATAGCTTTAAATGCCTATCTTAAGAAATTAGTGAGGTCACAAGTAAACAACTTAATGCTCTACCTTAAGGCTTTGGAAACCCAAAATCAGTATATACCAAATAAAAAAAATAATAATAATAAAGATCAGGGCCAAAATTAATGAAATAGAAACCAAAAATAAAAAAATAATATAAAGAATCAATGAAGCAAGAAAGCAAGAAATCAAATAGCCCAAGAACACAGAAACAAAATGACTTGGTCAATAGCCTTCAGAATGAATCTAACCAGTTGGGAGAGAGAATGGATCAGGTGACCACAATGTATATCCACTCTCCTGACTGGATGGGCAGTATGTGATCAGCTCTTTGGATATGCTCAGGGTATGTGGGCTGCTCACTGATGTGGCCCATGATGTGCATGAAGAATAACCAGTCTCAATAAAGATTACCTCCGTCTCTTTTCAGTTCCCACTATAGGTCCCAGAAAGGGCACTAGACAAGCTAGTCCAGTGCTAACCCTGGCTCTTGAGAAACCCCTGCTTGGGAGTCTTTTGCTTAATCTACTTTTGCTTTTGTCCATGCTCCTCATTCCTCTTGGCATGAGACAATGAACTCCAGACCACTGGGTTGGGGAAGAGCTAGTGACCATTGATAGCATAGTACCTCAGCCTCCTGAATTAACCCCACCAGAGCCAAGAAAGGCTCTGTTACTCTCAAACTATATCACTGCTATGGGTGAACCCAGATGGAAATCAAAAGGAATATTAAAGGACCAAAAAACAAACACAAAAACAAAAACAATAAACAATAAAAAAACCAAGCAACCTGTCTGTTTTCCATTCTGATATATATATATATATATATATATATATATATATATAGCTTGAAAGTCATCATTATCCTCACAATAAGTAAAAAAGCTATAATTTTTAGAGCTATCAAAGCTGAGGTCACAAGGCAAGCTGCCACATCTAAATCTGGAGAGACAGGTGCATCACAGCTTATGGGCAGCTGATGGAGAAGAAGCCTACTGGAACATTCAAACTTCAGCTAATTGCTGGAGGTGGTGAACTGACTTAAGAGGTAAGAACTCCTGGAGGTCCATTTGCACGTGTCCCCTGACAGTTCCATCAGCTTGTGTCAGGGCCAGGCGCCTACAGGGGACACCCCTCCCCTTGAGTGGGAGGTGTCTAATTAGAGCTTCAACCTAGGTGCTAAAACTGATTGGTCAAATATGAACCAATCAGCTGTTTCTCTGACTCACCTGGGAAGAACTTAAATTCACTTCCCTAGAGGAAATCAGTCTCTCTTCCCCTATGTGGCAATGGAGTAAAGAGATTGCTGATTCAGGCCTCAGTAAGGTAAGGCCAACCCCTACCCCAGCTAATGGCTAGGGTGGGGGACAGGCTGCAGACTTTTTCCCTCATGAATCTCTCTTTCTCATGATGGAAGCTCACTGTTATCTTTTCTGCTTATGCTTATTTAGCTAAATAATATAAGTTCTGTTAAACTCCTTGACACGTGTTCTCCCCACACTGGTGGCTGGAGAACTCTGTAACTCCCCATGTTTCCTTAAATAATAAAGTTTCCCACTATACCTTACTCTCTTGTCTATGATTTTAATTCTTTAACTTTATAGACAAGAGCTCGGATATTCTTTAAACTTGGGGTGCATTGAGATTTTTTTACTGGGGGTTATCTTAATTCTAACCCTTCCCCACACCCCTTATCATAATCTGTACCAAGCTGATCTCTAGAAGTCCTACTAGGTGTTCACAGAGATCACAGAAAAAAAAATCCCCTTTCTGCTCAGAGCAGGAGAACACAATCACTTTGGAGCAAACCCGGAGAGTTTTATTCTACATAACAAAGACCTTTGTACAAGACCAACTACTTTGACAGAGGCTCCTCTTAAGCTGGAGAGAGGTGATCTTTTTTCCTACCCCACATAAAGCAAACATGGAGAAAAAGAAATTAAAGAAAAAAAGATTCTTCCAAAAGTCACCACCCAGGGCCACAGGTATCCTTTAAAATTAACAACTAGAAAGACATTGGGGATCTGGGGATAACAACTCATTGTTTGCCCATTAAATAATGTAACTCATTATGGACAATAAAAACAAAAAACTAGAAAGGTAACTGGAAGACTAAAGAACATTTTCCTCTACAACACCTACCATCCCTCCAACAGAATTCCAATATCACAGTGGATGACAGCTGAACACCAAAAACTGTAGGTTCTAGTTAAGGAGTCTTTAGGTGAACCCCAAAGACAACAGGAATGACAAAGACAAGAGCACTTGAGGAACACCTTTAGCTACAGCTAACATGAAACCCCAATCCCCTCATAGGGTAAAACATCAAGCCTCCAGCTAAACCTTAAACCTCATGCTCAGTTTTCAACAACAACAAAAAAAATCCAAAAAATCCACACATTACAGTGTGAAGAATAAAGCAAGCATCAGCAATGGGCTCAATATGACAGAAATTGTAAATAATTATGATTAATATTCTAAAGACCCTGATAGAAAAAGTAGATAACATGCAAGAACAGGTAGGTAGTATATGCAGAAAATTGAAATCTCTATGAATGAACCTTGTAGCAGATAAGAACACACCTTGCCTGGGGCTAAGAGTGTATTTTAGTGGTAAAGTGCTTATTTATCATGGCCAATACCCTGGTTAGTTTATCCACAACCACCACCACCATCACACACATACACAGAGTGCTTTTGATGGGTTAATCATGTCCAGGCAAAGAAATATTAAGCTGAGGATATAATAAGACAAACTCTTCTGGCTGAAATGCAAAGACAAAAATAATCTTAACAATATAAGAACTGTGGATCAACTACAAAAGGTATAAATATGGAGAGAGGGCATGCTAAACGAAAGGAAAAAAGAATTTTATGAAATTAACAATTAACAAAAACTATGGATTCAGAATGGTCAAAGAGTACTAAGCAAGATAAATAAAGGGGAGAGGGAGAAAGAAAAAAGGAAGGAATGATGGAAAAGAGAAAGAAACAGAAACAACAACACAAATCCTAAGTATAGCAAACAAAACAATGGGAAAAACAAAAACCTTGACATAAGTTAGAGGGGAAAACAATCTTATCCTTAGAAAAATAAGAATAAGAATTACAGCAGACTTTTCTTCAGAAATCATGCAAGCAAGGAGAGACTGGAGTGAAATGTTTATTGTTGAAACTGACAATAATTTTTCAAATTACCATTAAAATAAATCAAGAAAATAAAGTGTCAAGAGAACAAAACCAACAACCTAGAGCTCTGTATCCAATGGAATTATCCTGCAAAAGTGAAAGACAAAGACTCTATCACATGCATGAAAAAGATATTTGTTGCTTATAGGTTTGCCTTATAATAAATAAATGATCTAAAGATCTGCAGAGAGAAGAAAAAAGTCAGAAAGTAAGATCTACGAAAGAAGCATTGAAGATGAAGATAAAATGTTTTCATTTTCTTTTTTTTTATTTTATTGATTTTATTTTATTTTATTTTATTTTTTTTATTGTCCATAATGAGTTACAACATTTATTTAGTGGGCAAACAATGAGTTGTTATCCCCAATTCCCCTCTGCCCTCCCCTCCCCCCTCAACTGGATAACCTCCTCCATGGGTCGTCTGGATCAGTCCTTGTGACAGGGGACCATGGATTGGTCTAATAGATCACTGTTCAAAATAATAGCAGCAATATATTAGGCATTATAAGGTATAGATAAGCAAAGGGCAGCAATGTCATGCAAGAAGAGAGAAATATACCCTGTGTGATCACTACCTGAGAAGCAGTGCAGTATTAACTGAAAGTGGACTCAGTTGTACATATACAGTATAAATTCTAAGGAAACCAAGCCCTGGAACGATTTAAAAGAGAAGTACAGTTGCTATGTTAAGAAATGAGAAAAAGACCTAGAGAGATGGCTCAGTGGATAAAAGCATTTGCTTGCAAAGCCTGATGGCCCAGGTTCAACTTCCCAGTACCCACATAAACCCAGATGCATCTGGAGTTTGTTTGCAGTGGCAGGAGACCCTGGCCCACCCATATGTGCTTTCTTTCTTTCTTTCTTTCTTTCTTTCTTTCTTTCTTTCTTTCTTTCTTTCTTTCTTTCTTTCTTTCTTTCTTTCTTTCTTTCTTCTTTCTTTCTTTCTTTCTCAATTCCTTCCTTCCTTCCTTCCTTCCTTCCTTTCTTTCTTTTTTTCTTTCTTTCTTTCTTTCCTCTCTCTCTCGCTCTGTCTCAAGTAAATAAATAAAAAATGTTTCTAAAAAGAAAGGAGAAAGCTTGGCAGGGTAGCACATGCCTTTAATCCCAGCACTCAGGAGGCAGAGGCCGAGGTATGATTGCCAAGAGTCTGAGGCCACCCTGAGATTATGTAGTGAATTCCAGGTCAGCCTGGATTTAGATTTAGATTTAGAGATGCTACCTCAAAACAACAACAATAACAAAGACAGAGATTGACAGAGCATGCCAAAACAAATGTTAAACCCAAATGTGATTTTTAAGAAACTCAGTTTAAATATGGAGATTTAGATAGAGAAAGAGCAAAGGAATGAAGCTAAGTGCAGTAGCATCCACCTTTAATCCCAGCACTTGAGAGGCTGAGGTAGGATTACTGTGAGTTTGAAGCTAGCCTGAGATAGAGAGTGAGTTCCATTTCAGCCTGGAGCAGAGTGAGATGCTGCCTCAAAAAAGTGAAATAAAAGAGAGAATGGGAGAATGGAGAAAAATAAACCATGATAATCCTAATCAAAAGAAATGGTGAAAAGGTCAATTTGCCAAGAAGATTTAATAATACTTAATGTGTACCATGTAAAGACAGAGCTTCAATATATGTGGATCCAGCAGGATCTCTTGTTGTTTGATGGCACTGTGATTTCTTCCACAATAGGGTCTTACCTTAGGTCTAGGACAGGTATTAAGAGCTCTTTGACAGAAGTCTATAACATTCTGGGGACCTGGTGGGTCTCATTGATCAACAGCTCAGTGTGGGAAGGAACCAATAACTGGGACAGGGAGATGCAGGCCTGAGCAATTATTCTTGAGGTTACGAGAAAGTGACAAGACAAACAGGAGACCAATCACCACAGAAAATCTGATAACCCATGAAAGGTCAATGGAGACAGGCACCAACGATACCCAACACAACCCAGGACAAAGATCCAGAGATACTTAAGATCTCAACAATAAAGCAGACTCAAAACTCACCCACCATGACTCAGGGAACTGAGTGGAAAAGGGGGTGGAAAGATTATAAGAGCCATGGTGGGGGAGAATGTCCAGAGACATTGCCCCCCTCAGCAACAATACACAAAGGGGGAAGAAAAAAGAAAAACTGGCTCCCTCTGGTGCAGTTCATAACCCCCTAACCTCTGGACAGATCCAGTATGTGCACCAAGGAAGGACCCCAGTGGGTAGGAGACAGAGAGGAGGGAAATGGGGACATCTTCACAAGATTTGATCATACAATGTATATACTTATTCATAATAAAGATATAAAAATAAAAAAGAAGAATATAGAATACAATATAAAGGCTAAAGTTTCTTTTTTCATTAATAGTAGTAGAGATTAGGAGCAAGGTATAACCTTACTGTGTAGGTAGCTAGTTAGAAACACAGGCCCAAAGGAACATAAACCATCAATTTGCCCTAGGAAGACCAGGAGGCATCTAAACCTGTCTCATCAACATGGCTTTGGGGAGCAGCCCTCTGTTCTCTTTGTTTCCTGGTCTTCCTTCTTGGAACTTTTTTGACAGACTTTTACCCTACTAGAAGGCTTTCTCTGAATTAGTGCTGTTCTGGACCCACCAACCAATCAAAATTATCCATATACATTTAAGCTTAATCAATAAAGTTCATCCCAACCCGATGCCTAATTTCCACATGAGCCAAGGACAAACTCATCCTCAGTACATAAAAGCCCCCAATCCAGAGTGCTTGGTGGGGAGCTGTCCAGGGGCCGATCTCTGCTGATACAAGGAGTTTTGTTCTGTCACTTTGCTTTCTTCAAATAAAAGTTTGCTTGCTTACCCTTCTTCAGCTCACTAATCATTCACTGAGATCAAGAGACAATGAACTTGACCCAGAAAACTGGTAACTATAGGATATCGATAAATCATACTTAAATTAAGAAAGAGCACTACTGTATATGATTTAAAATATGAAAAGTGCCATTAAACAATAGTTAAGTTAATAATGCTTCTTGTGTGTATAGTGCACATTGAGAATACAGCAGATTTAAGTCAGGGTGTTACCAGAATCCCCAGCCATAGGGCCTAGCTCTGGGTCTAAGTGTTCACACTCACTAAGACCAAAAAAAAGTTATTTACTGTTTTGTCCCAATTCAGAGAAATTCTCAATCTGTCACTACCTTGCCATTGCACTGTCAGTACTTTTAGGAAATAGAGAACAAAGGCCAAGAAATATGCATGTATAGGCTTACCTGTGGGCCCAAGTTAGAAGAACAGGGAGAGAAGTCTTCCTCCTTGCACAGGAAGGCAGGGCTTTTGGTGTGTGTCATATTTACTCAGCATGTGGACATGCTATTTACTATAGAGAAATACAGAAGCTAAAGAAGAATTTTTAAAAATGAATCTCAACACCTAGTAACCTGTTGTGGTGGTTTGGATGTGAGATACCCCTTCTTTAGTAACCTTCTCATTGCTAGGACAAAACACCTGGCCAAAAACAGATGACAAGAGGAAAGGGTTTATTTTGGCTTACAGTCTTTAAGGGGAAGCTTCATGATGGCAGGGAAAGGATGGCAGAGCAGAGGCTGGACATCACATCTTGTCATAGCAGCTGACAGGAAGCAGCAAGAGACAGCTAGCAAGAACTAGTACTGGCAAGAATTAATGAACCTCAATGTCAACCCCCAGTGACACACACCTCCTCCAGCAAAGCTCCATCTCCCATATTGCAACCAGCTGGGGACGATAAGGACACCATTTGTATGTGCAGATGCACAGAGAGAAGTGCTCTTAGCAGACAGAAGCAGGGAATGGAGCCGATCATCACAAACCAAAGGCTGAAGAAGGTGGACAAGGCAAGAAAGGATTCTTCCCTTACCAACACCTTGACTTCAGACTTCTAGCCTACAGGAATGTGAGGAGAAATGGTGGGGGGGGGCTGAAGAGATGGCTCAGATTAAAGGTACAGCAAAATGATGGCCCAGGTTTAATTTTTCAGTATCTATGTAGAGCCAGATGTGAAAAATGGTGCATGCATCTGGAGTTGGTTCCCTCCCCTCCCCACCCCGCAGTGGCAAAGGTTCTGATGTGCCCATTCTCTCTCTCTCTCCTTACAAATAAAAATACTTTTTTGAAAACATTAATTAAAATCTAGGTATGGGGGCTGGAGATGTGGCTCAGTGGTTAAAGGCACTTGCTTACAAAATCTGATGGTCCAGGTTCAATTCCCCAGTACCCATGGAATGCCAGATGCAAAAAGTGGTACATGCATCTAGAGTTTGTTTGCAGTGGCAAAGGCTCTGGCATGTCCATAGTCTTTCTCCCTCCCTCCTTTTCTCTCTCTCTCTCTCTCTCTCTCTCTCTCTCTCTCTCTCTCTCTCTCTCTCTCAGGTTTGGCACACTTAACTGTAACCCCAAAATTGAGGGGGTCCAAGACAGTAGGATTGTTAGGAAAAATATTGGGAAAGGGGCAGAAAAACGAAACAAGAGAAAAGACTCAGATGAACAACAGAGATAGGCTTTATTCAGGAAAGCCTGAAAGGACCCTGGCCAGACCTGGGCTACTTCAGAGAAATAGCAATTAGGTGGGTGGTTTGGCCCATTTCAAGGAAATACCAAGTTGAGATAGGTGGACTGGGCCACTTCTGGGAATCAGAAACTCATGCATTGTAAAATGAGTTTGATCCGAGATCAAAAATGGGGACTTTCTGCTTCTAACAAGGATCGCCAAGGCTCCCTGGCTAGCCAGTCTAACTAAAAAGCTGGAAACTTCAGGTTCAATGGGAGACCCCGTCTCAGTGAAATATAAGGCAGAAGAGCTAATACATACCACAACACACACACACACACAGATAAAACCACAGAACCAAAACAATTCTGTGCTTCCAAATGCTAGTGGAATATTCATTCCACCGAGATATTCTTTACATATCTTCAAAGCTAAAAAGCTCTGCTTGTGAATTAAATTCAATTCCCACCCCAAAGGCAATCCTAGATTGTACCAACAGCTGCATCCTTGTTGAAATGGAAAGCCCTGAGGAGAAGGTAGAGGAAGAAGAGGATGAGAAGGAAAAGAGAGAGACAGGAGCAAAGTACAATGAACTGAAAAATCACTTTCAACCAAACGTCAAACACATATATAGGCAAAAAGAGGCGAAGTACATCTTAGAGCCTTTCCCGGAAAGTGAATGGAAGGAGGGGCTGGCTGTTACTGATACGCACTTCCTGCTGCTTCAGCTCTTACTGGCTGAGTCATGCATGCCTGGTAGTGGATTTCCAGGCTTTCACATTTCCATGGGAGCAGACAGTGCAGTGCGTGCTATTCATTGAGCAGGGAGGCTCTGGTCCTTTGTCCCAGGCTTTCTCGTTTATATGGGAGCACGCAGGGTGTGATATTCATTGAGCAGGGAGGTTCTGCTCATGTTGAAGAGAATCTTTTGTGTAATGATTAGGTCATGCTTGACCCACCTCAAGAATGTTTTCCAAATGACAGAATATTTCATTTGCTGACACCTCTCCAGGGTTCAAGGAGGTCTGATCTGCAAACAGCTGGGCCTTGTGATCCTGACAAGGCTTCAGACGAATCCTCCCCCTCTTCTGTAGGCAGATTGTTATTGTTACTCCAGCTGTACTTGGGTTATGACGCCCACCTTTTCATTCTAAACATAGAATAAGAGTAATTAATAGAGCTTAATTACATGCAAAGAAAACCCTGCTTTAAATCTTACCTTGTTTCAGAATAATTTAATAATTATGCTTCAAATGTATTTTGAGCAAAAATTTTAGACTTAATTTGAGCATACTACTTAGCAATAAAATGTTGTTTTTCTGTAATCCCAGGACTTGGGTGGATCATCCATGAGTTTGAAGCCAGCTTGGGCTACATAGTGAGTTAGACCAGGACAGACTGGGCTACCGAGTGAGACCCTGTCTCAAAAACCCAAAATGAACAGATGCATCCTTGTTTGGGGATGGGCATGATGGCACATGCCTGTATTTCCAATAATTATGGTGGAAGTAGGAGGATCAGGAGGTCAAGGTCATATCAACTTTGAGGGTAGTCTAGGCTACATGAAGGTACTGTCTTGAGAAACACAGCAAAAAACCTGCCATTTTTCTCAACTTCAGAACAGCATAGAAGGAGAGAAAGAGAGAATAAGAGAGAGAGAGAAGACAAAGGGAAAGCAGAAAGGAGGTAAGGAGGTCATGATTATCCTTAGTCTCATAATAATCTCTAAAACATTTCCACTTACCAATCAGACAAGGTTCACAAGGATTGTTGATGCCATTGTTTGTTAAAGGTTAAAAGTGAAGTGGGACACCATGAATATTAAATGTGGGATATTGTGGTTTGGATGTGTAGTACCCCTGAGAAGTCTCATGTGTTGAAAGCTTGGCCCCCAGCTCATGGGCACAACCTTTGAGAGGTGGTTGAACCATGAAAGCTCTAACCTAATCAACGGATTAATCCATTGATGTGTGGAATTTGGTGGAAGTGGTTCAGAGGTAGCCATTGACCCCATTTAATTAAGGCAGTCTTTCTGACACAGTTAGAGTCCAGGCAAAAACTAGTAGGATTTTCTTACTTTTACCCAAAGTAAGAGGAAAATGTGGCTGTGGATGACTCAAGCCCGTCTTCTGAGTTTCATCTAACAGCCATACCAACTTGCTACACTGTAGGCAGGTGTGGGCTGCTTCTCTCTGAATGAACACTTTGTCCATAACTGATGATGGCTGAGATTTAAGACTGAGAAATACAAGGAACAGCATATGTGCTTGAATGTCCATTTGCCCAGACCATTATATAATGATGACTTGGCTTAAAAAGCAAAGAAAATATGAAAAAGAAGAAGCACAAGACAAATCAGTGTCAGAGCACCTGCCCATCAAGCATGAGGTCCTGGGTTCATATTCCAGAGCTGCAAAAAGTGAGCAGGAAGAAAGAACATGTCAAGTCTTTTCAGAAGAGCCCCCCCTACAGGATCATCTAGGCCTGAGATTTCATACTTCTGGTTTCCTACAAAGAGTTTTCTTTTCCTCTGCTTGGTGACTCCATGAACAACTACCCATGTTCAAAAGCACACAGGGTTTAAATGTAAGAGAAAACCACTTTTTCTCATAGGCATCCTTATGATTTTCTATTTTAGGCCCATGTTTTTTTTTATAATTTTATTGATCCTAAAAATGGATATTGTGCCAATATTTTTGCAGATGGCAATTAAATGTAGTATGTGCACAAATCAATGTATTACAGTGTGCTAGAAAAATAAAAGTAAATGGTCCTCATCTAACTGACTCAGTATGTGTCTTTCCTCTTTGCTTTAAACAGGAGGAGTAAGTACTAATAGAAAGATTGTAATGGCCTGAAAACAGCTAACATAACCTGTCGTTCCACACGAGATGCTTTGGCAAGAAATATGCAGATTAGGGAATATCATAAAGTTTGAATCAGAATTACCTTCTGGGATTTGGGCACCGACTGAACTTGACATTTCAAATAATAGATTATACCTCAGGTATTTATAACACTCAGAAGGTGAAAGTAGGCTGGAGAGATTGCTCAGTGGTTAAAGGCACTTGCTTACAAAGCCTAATGGCCAAGGTTCTATCCCCCAGTACCCACATAAAGCCAGATGCACAATGTGGCACATGAGTCAGGAGTTCATTTGCAGGGGCATGAGGCCCTGGAGTGCCCATATTCACTTTCTCACTCTGTCTGTCTCTGTCTGTCTATCTGTCTGTATGTCTCTCTATCTCTCAAATAATATATCCTCTTATTATGACCTGGGTCATTTAACACTGTCAACACAAGGCACTGTCTTACCACACTAGGAATAGGAGATAGTTTGTTCTTTTGCCAACAGGGGCAGGGGCAGGGGCAGGGGCAGAAGCACATCTCCATGCAGTCAGCCACAGCAGCGTGAGGAGTTTCCTTAATCTTTCAGGGGTTGAGACTCAATAAGCCAGTAGAAAGCAGAGATGGAGTTTATTAATGGAGTTTTCTTTTTAAAATTTCTCTCTCTCTCTCTCTCTCTCTCTCTCTCTCTCTCTCTCTCTCTCTCTCTCTCTCTCTCTCTCTCTCTCTCTCTCTCTCTCTCCCTGTGTGTGTGTGTGTCTTGCCATTGCAAAAGCTAGATGCATGCACCACTTTTGCATATGGCTTTATGTGGGTGTGGGGGAAATTGAACCTGGACCTACATGCTTTGCAAGTAAGCACCTTTAAACCTCTGAGATAGCTCTCCAGCCCTAAAAAAGTCTTTAATAGAGATTTTAAGCATGAAAGTTAAGAGAAAGGTTCTTGGGAAGAAAGTGAAACACACTTGACAGCATGGGTACTGGCTTCTCAAAAGAGTTGATTAAGTTCTTAGCATCAGCTATGTATACCATTTTGGTGGCTCTTAAATTAGATCTCACAGAGTTGCTAAGAAACGTTTTGTAAGCTGGAGAGATGGCTCAGCACTTAAAGGCACTACCAGCCCCAGTTCCATTCCCCAATACCTACATGAAGCCAGATGCACAAAGTGGCACATGCATTTGGAATTCATCTATAGTAGCAGGAGACCCTGGTGCACCATGCTCGCTTCTTCTCTTTGTCTCTTTCTTTCTGTCTGTGTCCCTCAAATAAACCAATAAAAATATTTTGTACAAAGAAACTTTTTGTTTCATTTTCTCTCACCATTTGACAAGTGAGATTATAGGAAGCTTCCAGAAGTGCTTAAAATGGAATTATTATAATCTGATCAAGTAAAACCAGGATCCACTAGGCTTGCACAAGTAGTTTAGAACATCCACGTCTTGTACAGTGATTGGGGTTTTGGGTCAGATTCTTAGAGAACTTCAGGTTTACAGCTAAGAAAGAACAAAGTTCTTAAGCAAATGTTAATTATTGTTTGGAATTCCTTTGTGTGTGTGTGTGTGTGTGTGTGTGTGTGTGTGTGTGAGAGAGAGAGAGAGAGAGAGAGAGAGAGAGAGAGAGAGAGAGAGAGAGAGAGAGAGAGTCACTTGCTGCTATAATCAAATTCTCATCCATCTTTAAGTGGGCAGTAGCTACAGAATTGAACCCAGGCCATCAGGCTTTGAAAGCAAGCAACTTTAAATTAACCACTGAACCATCTCCCCAGCCTCCTGTTTAATTTTCTTTTCCTTTGAGAACACATTTTAGTGACAAAGTAACAAAACTATTTTTCTGGAACTCACTTAGCCAAGGATGACCTTTATACTCCTGGCTCTACCTCCCAAGTTCTGGATTACAGGCCTATACCACTGAGTCTGGTTGGTGCAGTGCAGTGCTAGGGACCAAACCAGGGCTTTGTGCATGGAGTCAGGTTTCCTACAAACTGACCTATATCCTCAGCCCTTGTGCTGGAATTCTTGATTCTCAGCTAGCAAGAGGCTTCAACCTAATTCTGGAGAGTGGGGCACCTTTCCCTTCCTATATCCCCATAATTTTCCCTGTTTCTATTCTGGTTTACTTGAGCCAAATGTGAGTGACCATGACCCTGGAATATGCCTCAAACAGCATATCCAATGTGGAAATTATACAGGATTTGAGGACCAGGGAGGGATTAGATTCTATAAAGGCACCAGTGATCCCAGACTCATGTACTCCAACTTTTGGATTCTTATCCATGTTAGCAAAAAATTGAAAAACACAGACTCTAAGAAGGGTAAATTGTGAATTAAGAGGTTTATTTTAGGAAGCATTAGGATCCAGGGGAAAGGCTAACTGAAAAACCCATGCAAAAGCAAAAAGACTTCTTCTCCCCCTTGCCCCTTAGGAGGAGAGATGGAGAAAATCTCCTTCACAACTCTGGAGAAGAAGCCTCCAGAGAAGGCTCATACACACCTGGAAAGCAAAGCAGGAGAGCTAAGGTCACAGGATCCCCTTCACATAGAGGGTTAGAAAAGACTAAGGAAAAGTAAAGGACTTGAAGGGAGATCACACAGGTAGTAAAACACGAAAGCATCTAGAAACAAAATACATGTAGAAAATGAGCAGAAAAATACCCAGACAAAAGGAATTCCTCCCTATTCCTGGTCAGGCTGGGAAAGGGGAGACAGAGACTTATATACTTGTGCTCAAATGGATCCAGAGGATGAAGGGAATCGAGAGGAGATATACACCCATGGTTAGGCAAGAGAACACCCAGAACAACACATGTGGAAATCTAGAGTAACACACCCCAACAGAAAAGAAATTCCTTCCCCTTCTCAGTCAGGCTGGGAAGGCAGAGAGCTTACCAAAGAAAGAACAGAGAGTTTCAAGAGCCAGCAGAATGTGAGGGCAAGAAGAGTCACACACATGCCAGGCCCGTTTATGGATTAAACATCATTAGGATGAGCCTCCTCATCAGATTCAGGTGTGTGAAGGAAGGACTTGACTGGTTGGTGGTCTCAAGAGCTGATTCATGAGGGGCCAGCCCACCCAGGTGTGCACAGTTGAGGAAGAAACATGAAGCAGAAGCTGTTATCAGAGTGTTGCTTGCTGCCATCTTGGATGAGACTGGATCAGACTCGGGCTCTAGTTCTGCCAGGGCAGGCAAGGTGGCATCCATGCTCTCCTTGGACCTTTGTCCCTGTTTGACTGCCTGTTTAAAAAAAAAAAAAGCTATCTTTCTTTTGTTCCTCCTTCAGAAAGGATTCCATGAAATTTTTATAGATACAAAACAAAAGGAAATGAGAAATCAAGGCATTTTGTTCAAATACATTTTTGGAAACATCAGGTGGACAGGTTACACCACAGCAGGGAAATCTCTGATGTGGGTCTCAGAACTTATCTGATGACATCCTTAGCCTTTCCCTTTACTTTCTGAGGTTGCCCCTAAAGCCTCTTCTAACCTATTTTATAATCTTATAAATTATTTAACTATAAAAAAATACCCTTCAGATAACAGGCGTGGTGGTACACACCTTTAATCCCAACACTCAAGAGGCAGAAGTAGGAAGATTGCTGTAAATTCAAGGCCAGCCTGAGACTTCATAGTGAATTCCAGGTCAGCCTGGGCTAAAGTGAAGCCCTACCTCAAAAAAAAAAAAATCCTTTAGATGCCAGACATGGCAGCACACGCTATTAATCCCAGACAGAGGTAGGAGGATCACTGTGAATTCAAGGACAGCCTGGACTAGAGTGAGACCCTACCATGAAAAAAATCAACTGAAAGAGGATATGAGAAAGCTAGCTTCTTTTAGGCAATTTCAGTTAGAGATTGAGGTCCAGAAAGAACCAGGAGATTGAAGAGACAAATCCCAGCTTCTGTACACTCCCCTAAAGAACCTGAAGGAATGCTTTACACATCTGAAGGATCCTATCTCTGATAAGCCCCTTCTGAAAAGAGCCTAACACCCAGCCCAATCAACATTTCTATGGTCATCTATTATCTCCCCATAGATGGCTGCCTAGGAAGTCTCAGACCTGGGAAAACTTTATCTGTCAAACCCACATCACATCAAAGGTCTTTAAATACCTTCTTAAAAGCTTCCCTCGGTGGACATGAGTTCATATTTGGGAGAAGTCTGTCCTCTTATTGCTGAATAAAGGCAAATCCCTTGTCTGAGTGAGATGCCACCCACGTGCAACCTCCCTGACACAAGAATGAATCTCTTGGCAGGAATTTAACTGATCCAGACTCATCTACAGTACCCACTGCTGCCCACAGTCTAAGATTAGCCAGGTGGGCTGGCTCTGGGATCCACCCTCCAAATCTACAAACCAATAGGGTCTTCCCCTAGCATACCTGAATCTGATAAGAGCTGCTATCTTCTTCCTGTCCCTTATCCCCAGTCGGTTTCTCTTTGATTGGGCCGCAGGTATACACATGAATCTGGCCTCTACCCCCACCTAGTATGGCTGGTGTTGCAGTCAGCCACACGCTGCTGGGATGAATCTCCAAACCAGGCACAATTTATGGGAGGAAAGGATTTATTCAAGCTACAGATCCAGGGGAAGTCCCATGAAAGTGAAAAAGGCTGATCCTCTTTCACAGGTCCCAGCAGAGAGAAAAACCCATCACCAACACCAACAGACACACACAGAACACTGAATAGGCAAGAGGGCAGGGGCGCACCAAGGAGAGAATTTCTTTCCCTTTATATAGGCTTAGGGTGGTCTTGCAACCCTATCCCAGACTTAATAGTTTCCCGAGTCTCTGGAATTTCCTTCCTGCACTGCCCACACAGGAAAGGATGTTTACTTCTAGCTCCTTTGAGCTTCTTTACATCCTGCCCCCTACTGAGAGGCTGCCTTCCTGTAAACATCCTGAGAGACCCACCCAAGATTACTTGAAAGGTCAAGTTGACAACAAAACTTAACCATCACAGCTGGGTAAGGGTGGGGGAACATAATACAGTTTCTGGGCCTGGGGAAACTTTTCTGCTTGCCTCTGCTTTATAGTTTGGGGTAACTTCTCACTTTTGATAACATGTATAATTTTCCTCTAGTCTCTGAATTTACCATGTGTGTATTTATTTCCCTTACACTCCAGATCTAACATGTGGGTGTTGTCACTAATTCTAGACTTGCTACCTGTGTTAATTCCTTTAAATTTGGGGTAGCCATGAGCGTAACTCCCTTTGTTACTCATTTCTTCTATGAATTTCTGGGTTTCTGCCTTAATATTTTCCCTCTTCTCTTTCCTTGAGCTTCACCATTTGCCCCCTTAACTTCCCTTGTTGGGGACAGGCAACTCACCATCATAATTAGCTTTGACAGATCAAAGGAACAGATGGATGAAAAGCCCCCTACTCCCTTCTCAGAAGAAAGAGAGTCATCGCTGGTAAAGAAGGTCTGAGATTAAAGGAATGTCTGTAAATAGACAACCAGATGTTTGCCATGAGATTAGAGTGACCACTTAGATGTGGCCAGGATGTGGGTTAAAAGGTTATAAGCCACCTGTGTACCATAAAGATAGTAGATAACTGTGAAATGTCACATGCCTGTAAACTCAAGCATATAAAACCTAGTAAGGCAGAAGGGGGTCCTGGGTCAGAGGTTCAACTTTTTGTGAGCCAAGACATGGACCTTCCAGCATGCTGGAAATAAACCTCACTGTGTGACGTGCATTATCGTGTGTGTCTTCTGTTCTTTGAGGAGTGCTCAGCCTCGGACCACAACACCCTCCACAGGAAAGCACATGCAGATGCCATGCGTGTTCTAAGTCTCTACCTATACACCTTAGTTCTACCTTCCAAGTGCTTGCAGCTTTAATCTCTGCTTGAACGCCTCAGTTTTTCTTAAACAGCTTTATTAACTCCCCTCCACGTGTTTGGGTCTCTACCTCAATGTTTCCTTGAAAGCCTCAGTTTGACTCCCCTCCAAGTGCTTGGTGGCTCTACTCCAGTCTTTCTCTAAAACCTTAACTTTTCTTAAATGAACCTTATAAATTATGCAGTGTTTTCCACATGAGAATGTGTTTCCTACTTCCCACATGTTTATGACTCGGCTTCGGCTTTCCTTTCTAGATCCTGATATCCCTTGAATAACCACAATTTGTGATTTCTCCCTTTAAAAAATCATTCAGAATTTATCCTTCTTGAGTTTCATTTTTATTAATTATTTGTTAAGAATAGAATAGAACCCAAAATTGGGGCTCATAAACTTGGAGGATCCTGCACCCCCAAATCCTGCATTACAACAACAACAAAATATCCATGAGGAAGGAGCTGATACAATCAGAAACTTGGGTCTTGTAGACACTCCTGTGATGGTTCCTTTTCTGTCACCAATACTTCTACTTATTCTTGAGCCCCTCTTTTCTTTCTTTATTTCTTTCTTTTCTTTCTTTCTTACTTTCTTTGCAAGGAGAGAAGAGAGAGAGAGAGAAGAGAGAGAGAGAATGACAAAGCTTCTTGCCACTGCAAATAAACTCCAGATGCATGCACCACTTTGTCCATCTGGCTTTACAAGGATAATGGAGATCAAACCTGGGCCAGCAGGCTTTGCAAACATGTATCTTTAACTGCTGATCCATCTTTCCAGCCCCAACAAAGCCCCTCTTTTCAATAAACTTAAATAGTTCATTTCATCCAGAATTCAATAAATTCAATTCCAAATGATTTTTATGACACATAGATGATGTTCTCCTCATGTGTAAACCCAAATAGCAGCCTCTGACTCAGAAACCAATACCTGCCTACACATCATGAGCTGAGACAGAGCCACCCTTTAACCCAAATGTCCCAACTGAGCAGGAGGAAGCCAAACAGATGGCAATGCCCACTAATTCCTATAGGGCCCCAGTGCATCCTTCATCTCCTTTTCCATGAAGTCATTCCTGTTTTATGTAAACAAAAGGCTGTAAATGTTAGATCCTGGGCCCTCTGGGGCTGCTGAACACAGTAGTCTCCCTTCTTACAGCTGCTGTGGAGAGCTGACAGGCACCTCTTTGGACCTGTAGACTTTGTCCCCTCTTGGTGAACAGAAACCTCTCCCTCCCTACCTCCAAACCTGCTGCCCAAAAATCAGAGTCAACCTGACCACAGGCATGACTATAGGCCACTTATTAACTAAGCCTGCTGCCTAGTATCACAGGACCCACCCTTTCCCCTGGAAGCCCTTCAATAGACACCTCACTTCATTTGGTGAGTATTGTTGAAACTCTCCATCAGTATCCTCATTGTCCTGTAGGAAAGACTGAGAGTGTGTTTCCCACTTCCCACATGCTCCTGACTCTGCTTTAGCTTTCCTTCCTACATCCCAATCTCCCTTGAGTAAACCTCACAGTGTGTGATTTCTCCCTAAATAAACATTCATAATTAATCATTTATATTCATAATACCCTCATGGGAATAGTGGCTTAATTTGGCCTCTCTTTTTAAAATTTATTATTTTATTTTATTTATTTTCTTTTTCTTTTTCTTTTATTTTATTCTTGAGGTAGGGTTTCTCTCTAGCCCAGGCTGACCTGGAATTCACTATGTATTCTCAGAGTGGCCTCGAACTCACGGCAATCCTCTTGCCTATGCCTCCCGAGTGCTGGGATTAAAGGCGTGTGCCACCACACATGACTTTATTTTCTGTGTGTGTGTGTGTGTGTGTGTGTGTGTGTGTGTGTGTGCATGCCAGAGTCACTTGCAGCTGCAAACCAATGCCCATCTGCCTTTTACACTGGTAGCTGCAAAAATGAAGTGGGGCCAGCAAGCTTTGCAAATAAGTGCCTTCAATCACTGAGCCATCTCCAGAGCCCCTTGATCTCCCTCTTCAACTACCCCTTTCTCCTTCCTTAAAATCTAGCACCTACCAACCGACAAATAAATAAGTAAGTATCTTTAAAAAGACAAAAAGAAAAGCTAAACTGTAACTCCATGTTCAGATTTACCAGCTGTTCAACTGACACACTTTTCCTAATCCAGAATCCAATCCAGCATTCCACTGACTTCAATTCTCATAGCTTCATACCATCAGGGACAGTTGGGGATTTCAGGTTTCTTTTATTTTATTTTTTTTCATTACTTTGAAATTTTAGAAGAACATTGACCATCTGTTTGATGAATTTCCTACAATTTGGAGTGTGATATAATTTCAAAAAATGTGTTTTTGGTCTTCAGCCATAGTTCCTGGCACTGAGCTTTCAAAATGCTTGGAATTTCCTGAGTGATAGGAATGTTTTATGACATTAATGAAGTTGCCACTATTCTGCGCTAGCTCCAGGTTTTGGCTAGGTGCCAGAAAAACAGTCATGTGATTAGCACATTAGAACTTTCAAATCTATCCCCTGCCCTCAACCTTTGAAGAGGAGGAAGGATCTGGAGAGCAACGTCAGTCCTCAATGGCCAGTGATGTCTCCACCACGCCTACTCAGAGAAACCTCAGTAAAAACCTCTGAGCAGGGAGCTTTGGAGGCTTTTGGATTGTTGGGTAGCAAGACAGGCATTAACTGGCTTGGAGGCAACTGAAGATGGACTCTTCCCTCTTGATCAGCTTAACCCTATCTCAAGATTTAAAATAGCACATGAGAGCAGAGAAGATAGCTCCATGGTTGAGGGTGCTTTTTTTGTGTGTGCGTTTTTGTTTTGTTTTTGTTTTGGAGGGAGGGTCTCATTCTAGCCCAGGCTGACCTAGAATTAGCTATGTAGTCTCAAGGTGACCTTGAACTCATGATGATCCTCCTACCTCTGGGATTAAAGGTGGGCACCACCATGCCTGGGTGAGGGTGCTCTTTTACAAGGCCTGAGAGCCCCAGTTTGATTCCCCAGTACTCACGTAAAGCCAGATGTACAAAGTGGCACAGGAGTTTGGAGTTTGTTTGCGGTCTTAAGAGACCCTCCCCCTCTCCTTCCTGTCCATTCCCCCATTTTCTCTCTATCCATGTAAACAAAGAAACAAATAAATAAAATATTAATATCACATATGAAAGGGAGTGTCCTAGTCACACACCACTGGGATGAATCTCCAAACCAGGCATAATTTGGGGAGGAAAGTATTTATTGAAATAACGGATCCAGAGGAAGCTCCAAAAATGAAGGAATCAGAGGATTCTGGGAAGATGACAGTTGCGCTTGCTAGGCAAGTGCTCATCCACTGAGCCAAATCCCCAACCCCTATCACTCTGACAACCAGAATGAGGAGAAAAAAAATTTTTTTTGTTATTTCTCTTTCTCAGTTTGCCAGGTATTATAGGGTCAGAGATAACGCAGAATCTAATTAAGATCCAGTTAACTAGTTTCCCACAGCTGCCACCACGCAGTCCCCTTAGAACAACAGGAAAGATAGAAGAAAGACCGTGACTCACCTCAGCGCAATCTCTCCCCAAACTTTCTTGGGGGTAAAGAAAGCCAAAAATAAATCAGCAGAAACCTGATGGAGGAGAAGCCCCAGAAGCAGCTGCCAAGCTCCGCCCATCAGTCGCCAGCCAGCTCCCGCCATCAGGTTCCTGAATGCCATCAGGACCCAGGACCCACGGTGCCCGAAGCTGGGCCATGGAGCAAGGTGATCTGGAGAAGAGGCTCTTCCCAGACTCATCATTAAAGGTTTTTACATGGGGTTAAGTTACAGAGTGGGGAAGGGCGGGTGCAGCACTGACACCTAGTGGGGAAGGGTGGAACTGCCTCCTGTCAGTTCTGGGCAGGGGTAGTAGCTCCAGCCTAAACAGTGCCAGTCTGGGTCGTCCCACTCTGAAAAGGTCTGAGAGTCGCTCCACCCTCTCCCACAAGCTCTTGCAGTAATCTAGTGTCCCCTCCCTATTGTCTCCTGATCTGAGCTATACCACCTCAATCCCCATCCCCAATCCCTCAAGCAAAGCACCCGGTCAGAGGGCACAAAGGCCCATAGCCCCGCCAGTGCTTCCTAGACATGCACCCATTGGCAGACACCAGGCTGTGGGTTCTTCCAGCATCCTGGCACAGACACAGCTCCCCTTCCCTTGCTTGAGCCAGCAGGACCACCAGCTTGAAGGGGCACGAAGCCCCAATACCCATGGAACTGACACACTCGCCACCCCACTTGCCAGCCCAGCCACTGATCTGAGGGCACACACATTCCCAGAAAAACCAAATGAGTGCTCAACTGTCTCCATGGAGCCCAGCGCAACCCCATCCACACTATCGAAGTGTAGACAGTTCAAAGACATCCCTACAACCACCCCAAGTGTAATCGAAATGGGCAGCTCTCAATGCAAGAAGAATACAACAGCTGAGGAAACCATGACAAATCCCCCAAGTCCCAAGTGGGAAGACAACAACGATACTACAAAAGAGAAAGAGCAGATGCAGGCCCGGGATGACATGTCACTAAGCCCAGATCATACTGGCACAGAGCCTAAGGAGAAGTAAATGTTGGTCATGGAAGAAAAAAATGGATAAACACTTTGAAAGAGTACAAAGTCAGCTCACAAGCTTAACCACCAGGCCTAATACAATAGAGAAGAGTCAAATGGACTTAAGACCAATGATTGAACTGAAGGCAAACCAATAAACAGAAGGTCTCAAGAACCAGCTATCCAAATTAAACAAAGACATGAGCAAATACAAGAATGAGAACCAGGAAGAAGCAAATTAAACCTTGAAATGAAAACATACCTCAACAGGATGATAGAGGCAAACCAAAAAGAAGTATCAGAAAACAAAAACCAAACTGAGTAAGAACCTCTCTAGAATCTCTCACCAATGGAATCAATAACTGGGAAAATAGAACCTCAGATATGTAAGATAAAACAAAAGAGAATGAGAGGGAAATCAGAAATTTGAATAAGTTCAAAAGAGCAAATAACAAAACTTAAAGGACCTGAGGGATAGCATAAAAAGACCCAATTTCAGGATCATGGAGATCCCAGAAGGAGAAGACAACCAGGCTAGGAGCATAGAAAATATTTTCAACAGAATTATGCAAGAAAACTTTCTGTACCTTGCAAGAGAAAAACATATACAGATACAAGATGCCCACAGAACCCCCAAATAGATTGGACCAAGTAAGGGCCTCTCAAAGACATATCTTAGTTACAATGCCAAACAGAGAGAATAAAGAGAATACTTAGAGCAGCAAGAGAAAGGACATTCATCACCTACAAAAGCAAACCCATTAGACTTACCTCAGATTTCTCCATAAAAACCTTAAAAGCCAGAAGAACTTGGAATAAAACTCTTCTAGGCCTAAAGAAGTATGACTTTCAACCTAGACTACTGTACCCAGAAAGTTATATCCATCATAATAGATGGAGAAATGAAAGTATTCCATGAAATTAGCCAGCTCTACAAATATTTGGACACAAAGCCAAACCTACAGAAGATACTACAAAAGAGATTTTCCATGCAGATGAGACAGGCAACTGACCCCAGGAAAGTAACAGAGAACAAGCACAGTAACACCAAATAGCTAATAGCAATAGCTCAGATATCAACCCCCATAATCCCTCCATCATGTCAAGGCTTAAAGCAAACCTCTCACAGTTATAACTTTCAGTGTAAATGGACTTAACTCTCCTATGAAAAGACACAGGCTAGCAGGGTGGATCAGAAAAATGGACCCTTCCATCTGTTGCCTTCAAGAAAGGCACCTTATCACTAAAGACAGTAACCTACTAAGGGTAAAAAGGTGGAAAACAATTTTTCAGGCATGTGGGGATAATAAAAATGCATGTGTGGCTACTCTAATATCTGACAAAATGGGCTTTAAACCAAAATCAATAAAAAAAAAAAGAACAACTATGGCCACTTCCTACTTATCAAGGGAATGATCCAACAAGAAGATATCACTATCTTAAATATGTATGCACCAAATTCAAGGGCTCTTCAGTTCATAAAGAATAATTTACTTAAAATCTAAACAGATATAGACCCCAATACCATCATAGTAGGAGACTTTAAAACTCCACTGTCATCCCTAGACAGATCATCCAAACAAAAGGTCAGCAGGGAAATAACAGAGCTCAACAGCACCATAGACCATATAGATATAGCAAATATCTACAAAATGTTTCACCCCAAGGACACAGAATATACTTCCTTCTCAGTAGCGCATGGAACCTTCTCCAAAATTGACCACATACTAGGTTATAAATCTTCCCTCAACAAATTTAGGAAGATTGATGTAATCCTCTGCATCATATCAGACCATAATGCATTAAAGCTAGAAATGAACAATGGGAAAGATTCATAAACTACACCAACTACTGGTGCCTGAAAAATATGCTTCTAAACAATGAGTGAGCCATTCAAGAAATCAAGCAGGAAATTCAGAAATTCCTAGTAATAAATGATAATGATAACACATCCTATCAGAACCTGTGGGACACAATGAAGGCAGTCCTAAGGGGGAAATTCATTGCACTAAATGCCTTCATAACAAATACAGAGAGATCTCAAATCAACCACCTAACCACCCACCTAAGGCCATTGGAACAGATAGAAAAATCCAAACTTAGGAGCTCAAGATGAAAGGAAATAATTAAGATCAGAGCTGAGATCAATGAATTGGAAATGCAGAAAACAATTTTAAAAATAGATAAATCAAAGAGTTGGTTCTTTTAAACAGTTAATAAGATTAACAAACCCCTGGTTAATGTAATCAAATGAAGAACAGAGAAGGCCCAAATCAATAAAATCAGAAATGACAAGGGTGAGGTCATAACACACCCTGAAGAGATTGGAAGTATCATCAGGTCATACATCCAAAACCTCTATTCCACAAAATTAGAAAACTTTGAAGAAATGGATGAATTTTTGGACACCTACCAACTACCAAAGCTTAGCCCAGAGCAGATAAAGTCTCTCGATAAACCTATCACATCCATAGAAATTGAAAATGTAATCAAGAACCTCCCCAAAAGGAAAAGCCCAGGACTGGATGGTTTCTCAGCTGAATTCTACCAAACCATCATAGAACTGAAACCACTCTTTCTGAAGCTTGTTAGGGGCATAGAAAAAGAGGGAAGGCTTCCAAACTCCTTCTGTGAAGCTAGCATCACCCTAATTCCAAAACCAGGCAAGGATGCAACAAGAAAAGAAAACTACAGACCCATATCCCTGATGAACTTAGATGCAAAAATCCTGAACAAAGTCCTAGCAAACCAGATACAAAGCCACATCAAAAATATTATCACTCTAACCAAGTCAGCTTCATCCCAGGGATGCAGGGATGGTTCAACATATGCAAGTTGATAAATGTAATCCATCACATTAATAGACTCAAAAACAAAAACCACATGCTAATCTCAATAGATGCTGATAAGTCCTTTGACAAAATTCAACACCCCTTCATGTTCAAAACCCTGAAAAGAATAGGCATAGATGGCCTATACCTCAACATAATAAAGACAATATACAAAAAAAGCACAAATCATTCTCAATGGGGAATGAATCAAGGAGTTCCCACTTAAATCAGGAACAAGATAGGGTGTCCACTCTCACCACTGCTCTTCAACATAGTGCTTGAATTTCTAGCCCAAGCAATAAAGCAGGAGAAAAGCATAAAAGGGATACAAATTGGAAAGGAAGAAATTAAACTATCCCTCTTTGCAGATGACATGATCCTATATATATCAGACCCAAAGAATAGCATCAGTAAACTCTTGAAGGTGATTAATGCCTTTGGCAAAGTGGCAGGATACAAAATTAACACACAAAAATGAGTAGCCTTTCTATATGCAGAAGATAAGCATACAGAAAAAGACATCAGAGAGACTGTCCCGTGTTCTATAGTCTCAAAAAAAAAAAACCACTCAAGTACCTTGGAATATCACTAACCAAGGTTGTGAAAGACTTATATAATGAAAATATTGAAACACTCAAGAAGGAAATAGAGAGAGACCTGGTAAGGTCCAGAATGGTAACCAGCCCCCAGATGGTAGTTAGTGAAGTACTAGAAGGCACTGCATAAACTGCCAGGGGAAACTGGTCAGTGATAGTTGGAGTAAATAGAGACCACTGATATTAAACACAGTCTGCCACCATGAGTACGCTGAACACACTTTCTACTGGGAGAGAAGAGCAAACCAAGAAACAAACACTTGTGAAATGGAGGCGCCAAACCCCGGGGGGAGGCAATCAACAGCTTTTAATTTGGCCAAGCAACCCACTCTGTGACAGAGAGCCCTTAACTGGAACTGCGGACTCAGGGTGAAATGCATTGGGAACAAAAATCTTGGAACAAAAATCTTGGGCAGAAAGATTTTAAGAGCCATGGTGGAGGAGAATATCCAGAGACATCGCCCCCCCCCCCTCAGTAACAACATACAAAGAGGGGGTGGAACCTGGTTGACTCCTAGGCTATCAATAACCACCTACCCCATGGACTCATCCAGTTTGCCCACAGAGGAAGATATCCAGCTGATTGGGGACAGGGAAGAGAAAAATCAGGGAACTGGGGACATCAACACATTACTTGCTCATTAAGTGTATCTAATTATGGATAATAAAGAAATGAAAACTAACCAAAAAATGAAGGAAAAGGCTGGCCCCCTTTCAGCATCTGGGGAGGAAGGAAGCAAGCTACCTTTCTCCTCAAGCTTCCTTATATCTAGCCCCCTTCTGGACGGCCCACTCACTCAGGGGGAAGGGCTCACTCTGGAGAAAGGACCTCCTCCCTTCTCCAAAATCACAAAAGGATTTTTTCAATCCTTTCTGCAGACAAGCTCAGAGACCCATCCAAGATTATTGTGGATTATTACACAGGTCAAGTTGACAGTAAACTTAACCATCAAAGGGAGGAACTTGAAAGTATCAGGGATTTTTTTTTGTGGTCCATTAAGAGAAAATCTCCTTTCTTCTGCTCAGAAGAATAAAGTACATTTGATCCCTTTAGTCCTGGATGGAGACTTGACATTCTAAGGTAGCCAAGTCATAAGATTAGAAAGACAGAGCTGGGGAGTGTCTCAGTAATTAAAGTACCTGAGTTTGGCTCTCTAGACTCCCTAAAAGCTGAAAGCAGTAGTGGGCTTCTGTAACCCCAGCATGCCTATAGAGTGATGGGGACAGATGCAGAAGAATTCCCCACAAGCTTGTGGCCCAACTACCTGGTAAAGAGAGGAGTAGGCAGCAAGAAACCTACCTCAAATGAGGTAGATGGTGAGGATGGCACCTGAAAGTTGTCCTCTCCCCTCACCAGTGCATTATGTCACTGATACACATGTACTCATGCACATGTGCACGCACACACGCACACACACAAATGATACAAAAACATAACCTTATTCTTCCCTTAAGAGTTAATTCAACTTGGGCTGTCAATCACCTGGCCAGGAGACCACCTCTCAGGAAATGGTTCACCTGAAGACATCCTAATGAGTTACAGTGGAAACCCCAGGAGATGCCAGGACTATTGGGATGGATGCCAAGGAGAGCTGCTGGCCCAGGATGGATAGTTCCCCAGGCAGTAAGCAGCCCAACTAGAGGAGTGGAACTGGAACTCCAGAGTGTAGTACTCTGCAAAGGGGCATGGAGGATGTAGGGTTTTGCTGAGTCTGGCAGGCTTCCGGGACTGTCTCCTGTTAAGGAAGTCTAGGCAGTCTGAGGCTAATAACCTCTCTTCAGGGGTTCGGTTTTCCTCTCTTTTGTTTCCTTCTCTCAAGTTAAAGAAACGCAGTAACAGGGCTACAAGATCTAACTAAAGAAAAGCCTCCCCCACAGGGTACAGAAAACTTGCTATCTAAACAGAGACAGATGACTAAACTGTGTGTTTTACCTTTTCCTGAGCAAAGGCAGAAAACTAGAGCTTCCTGCTTGCTTTCTGCCTGTCTCTATAAATTAAATAAATAAACAAAACTCCCGCTGCAGCCGGAGTCCAAAGCTGGCCTGTTTCTTCTGTAAAGATAAAGTGTTAATCAGGCCTGCATTCTTGGTATCCTAGCAACAGAGGTCAATAAATTTCTGCTCACTAGCAGAACACCTTAAAAAAATTAACTCTTTTAAATTTTAATAAATATACATAGATACTTAAGTTTACCTAAGTTTACTTAAGTTTAATTCAATAAACTTAATTTAAATTAATTTAAAGGCTTTTTTTCTGTATAGCATTTATTTATACAGATGTAAAAGGGAGTTAAGCCTCATGGCACATACAATATCTCTGAGATTTATGGATCTAAAACAAAGGAATCTCCGTTTTGTGTTATTCAAGGTCTTCTCCAGTTATAAAACTGTTCTGTTATTTCTTTAACTATATATGCTACAGAATTAATGTTTCTCAGCCATTCTGAACCAAAAGTTTTTCCCCTTGGCTGGATTTGGATTTCAGTGTTCCTGCGGCTGGGAACAAGGAACACTCAGGCTTGTTCCTCCCGATGAGCCAAATGCTCAGAGGCTTTCAGGCCTCAGCTGGCTGTTAACGGACACTTTGATTTTTACAGAGCTGAGGCAGGGGATGACAGATAATAAAAAAAAATTCTCCCTTCTGGGTCATTTCAAGTCCCTTCTCTGATTGTATAATGTTCTATAGTCTTAACTATGCCACAGGCTTATTATTTTTTTCAGTCTACTTCAATCAGTTTTTAAATTCCCCCAAGGATGATCTGTCAGAGATATTCAGAGATTTTAAAGGTAACAAAATTGTTCCAGATATGATAAAGCTATTATCTTACACCCATAGATTATAAAAATCTATGGATTCATCTATACTAACAAGCATTATTAAAGATATGGGTTGTCAATTTTCTTAAAATTATATCCATAGAGGTATTACATAAAAATGTCTAATACTTGTCACAATTTCTCTTAAACTGAGTCAAAAAAGACAAAGTTTTTTCATCTATTGCTCAATGGTTAGAGACATTAACTACTATAAATGCAATATTTTCTTTACTTGCTTATAAAAACAAAAGGGGGACAATACCCCTAGAACGTGTTTTACTTATAAGTCTGTGTTAAGGATCAGACTGTTCAATATTTAGATATACTTATCAATGGTTTTGCTCATTTGGCATTCTCAGAAAAAAAGATCTACTCCAGAATTTTGGTAAAGTCTCCAATTATAAATTTCTATACTAGATATAATAATTTCCAAAGGTATTTGCTTGGCCTATTTTATTAAGAAAATTAATTTTCATTTCTGTCAAAAAGACCAGTCACAATACTCTTTAAAAAGTGACCACAAGTCAGTTTTAAGTACTTAATCATCCTGTCTCCTAAAGTGAGAGATGTTAAACTTACAAATGCCAAGACCACAGGCTCAAATTTAGGCAAAATTAAAACAAGCTATATTTGTGTATACAAGAGCTGACCAGCAGCTCTCTTACCTAATTAACAGGGCTTAAGAGACTAATGGAAAAGAAAGAAAAAGTGAGGTTTTATCTCCAAAACCCTGAAATAGTTCTAATAAAGAAATTTATCAAACAGAAGTACAATTAAGCAGAACTTACAGAGGTAAAATTGCGGCAAGCTCCTCGACCAGTGAGGAAGAACAACCACCACTCGAGGATTCTTCTCAAATCACACTTTATTGGAGAGCCTTTTGATTGAAGGGAGAGCAGGAAGCGAGGGGCCCCGAACGCTAAGAAGCAGCTGCTTTTATAGGGAAAAGGGACACGGATCATCCCATGATTGGCTGACTCCTGCTTGCCACCTCCAGGCGCCACAGGATTGGCTAGGGACAGTTATATTCTCAAAGCATTGTCTAATATGGAGTTGTTTACCACTTAGCTGCGAGGAAGTGGGCGCCACCTAATGGCGATCATCCCAGCTCCCTGCATAAAATATTATAGTTAACTATAAATCCTATGTGAGTTAAAGTAACTATATAACTTCTTCAAAGTACAAGTAACTTTTAAGCCATGCTTGTTCATTATCTTACAGCTATATTGCCCTGTCTGCTTCTCCTTCTAGGTCTTTATCTTATCTTTAAGGACTTTTTTCAGCCAGGTTCTTTGAAATCCTTCATCTGTTAAACAGGAAAAGTTTAGCCTCCTTGAAGTTAACTCTTTCAGCAGCCTTACTAATTTCAGTTTTTTTCCTCCTCACAGCTGCCCAAGGTGACACATATGCTGTTGTTAAAGTTAAATGCCTCAAACTGCTTCTTTTACAATCCCCTTCCAGTCCCTTGCTGACTGCTGTTACTATGAACATCACTCTTAAACATTTTGTCCCCATATCAAACTATTCTCCACCCAGGCTCTTCAATATCCAGTTCTTTAGCCAAAGGATGGGCATCTCCTTTGTTTGTTTAATTCCAGGTCCACTGATGCCAGATGCCTCTCCAACGTTTCTCTTACAGTGACTACCTGCATTGCATCAGGGCTCCAGCTTTGCTATGGTATGGAGGACATTCCAGTCTGTGTGTGAATTCCTCCGCCCCTTACTTATCACTCTCTAGCTATGATTGTTCTACAGGTTGCAGAAAATGAAGTGGCCTTCTGGCCCAGCACTTGCCAACAGAAAAAGACTTTCTTATCTCCTGGTTGGTGTGCCATGATGGAACTCTCCTTTTAGGAGCCTCGGGGACCCCAGGAGCTGCCCTTGCCCAGAGCTACCACCTCCCAGGAGACTTCAGAGATGTCAACCACCAGCAGCTTGAGTCCCTCCAGAGATGATTGACTTCTCTTGCTGAAACAGTGCTCCAGACCAGAGGATACTAGATTTCATCACTGCTGAACTTGGGGGACATGGACTTGGGGGGGAAATGTTGTTTTTATGTCAATGAGTCTTATATATTCCCAATGCCGCCATCCCGTGGTTCTCCAATCCTTTGACTTCCTGGCTCTTCCCACGCCTTAGCCCACTCCTTGCTATAGGAACCCTGTTGCTCATAGCCACTCCATCATCCAGTTTATCAAACAGCAATTATTGCTTGGGTCACTACCAACCAAGTTTTAGTACAGTATCAAACCTTGCCTAAAATAGCAGAGGATTATGATGCCACTGCTCCATTATAAAAATAAAAAGGGGGAATTGTGGTACTCTGCAAAGGGGCATGGAGGATGTAGGGTTTTGCTGAGTCTGGCAGGCTTCCGGGACTGTCTCCTTCTGTTAAGGAAGTTGAGGCAGTCTGAGGACCCTTATAAATCTCAGCAAATCCTGGACACTCCAGCCCCCAGGCAGGCCACAGCTGTGCCCTGAGATAAGCAGGCAATTCAAGGCCTAAACTTAGTCCAGCTGCAATAACAAACCTAAACAATAAGGTTACATTTCCTCTGCTGACAGCATATACATGTATAGAGTCACGTAGGCCCCTCAATTTATCTATGCAAAATAGGTATCCAAAGGGTACTGGCCCCTACCAATCAAACTCATGAGATGCCCACAGATCTTGCCCCTACCAATCTCCTTGCTGCCTATGCCCCTACCTCTGCCTCCTCCTCTATATAAACAACTGTTATCTATACAATAAACAAGAACTGCCCACTGCCACATTCTCCCAGGTGACTATGCCCGTCGGCCTACCACTGTCCTGAGCTGCTGTCCACCCAGCTCCATGAATAAACCGTGGTGTTAGTGTACAATTACCTCCGAAGTAATACCCGGACCAACACAGAGACTTTGTCACTGGTTAGATATATTGGACTTGGAGCTACAAGATTTGATGTTTGCCCCATTTGTTTTAATCCTTGCATTGGTTCAATCTTTCTTTGTAATGCCATCTTTTGTAAGGAGAATGTTTACTCTGTGTCTTTATGTTCTTTTGGTTTTACAGTTCACAGTTCAAAGAAAGTGGACCATAGGGATGTTTGAACAGCACCAGGATTGAATAAACTATGGGAACTTTTAAAGTTGGACTGAGCGCATTGCATTTTACATCATGTATAGTTGTGAATTCAAGGAGATCAGGAGCAGAATATATTGCTTTGAATTGAGTGTTCCCCATAAATACATGTGTTTTGAATGCTTCATTCTCAGCCAATGGAGATTTAGGAGGCAGAATCTTGCTGGAGAAGCAGTGTTATTGGTGGTGGGCTTAGGGGTGTTATAGCCAGCTCCCTCTTTCCAGAGCTTGACTCACTCTTCTGCCTCTGTTTCCACGTGCTATCGCAGAGGTGATGTCTAGCCTTTGCTCATGCCATGTTCTCCCCTGCTACCATAGACTTTAAGCCAAAATTAAAAACTTTCCTCCCATCAGCTGCTTTTGGTCAGGGGTTTTGTGCCAGTAACACAAAGGTAACTGCAAGAACATAGGACTTACTACTTTCCGTGGACTCTACCGTTACATCATTGCTTGGATACGGTATGAATTACCTTTCATTCCATGACAATCTGATGAATTTCTAGAAAACTGGAAAAGACAAAAAACAAAACCACATTCATTTATCCCAATATATGTCTGTGAATCTTAGTACACTTTCATTTAATTTAAATAAAGTAAATTCTAGTTTATAATTACCTACACTAATTGATAGGCTATAGGTTTTTGAAAATATTACATACAAATTGTTCCAAGTTACAAAAATTATTACTTGCTCTTTTCATTTTCAACAAATCTGTATTTTGGTTCTAGTCAGTGGGAAAAAAAAAGATCAATCTAAAATTAAAAATTGTACAGAGATTGACAGCATTTATCACAACCTCTTAGTCAATATAAATAAAATTAAATGCATTTCAATATTAAGGTTAGACATTTAAAATTAAATTATGATTTCTAAAATATTGCCCGTCATTAATGCTACAAAACAGATACTAAATAAAAATAAAATGTTAATGTGCCATTATTAAGCACATAATATAAATGATTCATTTTTAGTGGATCAATGTTAGTTTCCAGAAGGCAATTTGAGAACTTTGTGAGCATAAGAATATGAATTTTATTCATTTGGTAGAAACCACCATAAATGTTCACATTATATGAAAAATGTTTTCTATTTTCTTTTTTTGAAGCAAGGTTTCACTGTAGCCAAGGCTAACCTTAAACTCACTCTGTAGCCCAGGGTGGCCTTGAACTCATGTTAATCTTCCTACTTCAGCCTACTGAGTGCTAAGATTAAAGATGTGCACCATCACATCCAGTTCTCTATGGAGAACATTTCGAGCAGTGCAAACATCAACTTCAAATGATATACTACTTGAATCATTTAAGACTATTTAAAGATTATATAGGGATTTTAGATTATAATCCCTATGCAAGCTATTAGAAAACAATAATGATTATTACTAGATCTCTGGTTTTCAAAAAGACAAATTTGGGTTGCAGATATGGCTTAGGGTTAGAGAAGATGGCTGAATGGTTAAGGCATTGCCTGAGAAGCAGAGGACCCGCGTTCAATTCCCCACTACCCAGGTAAAGCTAGATACACAAAGTAGTGCATGTATCTGGAGTTCATTTGCAGTGAGTGGCTGGAGGCTCTGGCCCACCCATTCTCTCTCTCTCTCTCTCTCTCTCTCTCTCTCTCTCTCTGCTTCTCTTTTTCTCTCATACTATCAAATAAATAAATAGAATATTTTTTAAAAAGATAAATTTGTGGGAGCTAGGAAAATAGCTCAGCAGTTAAACACACTTTTTTGCAAAGCCTGCTGGCCTAGGTTCAATCTCTAAGGCACCTACATAAATCCAGATGAACATTTACTTGCAGACACAAGAGACCCAGGTGTCCCCCAACCCCTGCACACACACACACACACACACACACACACACACACACACACACACACATAAGTAAATAATAAATAAGTTTTGTGGACAGTTGTGCCTACCTATAGAAAAAGACTATATGTTGACTATTGGCTCCACAACATTACCTGTTTGTCAAGCCAAGATGAAATCATCTAACAGCAGCAAAGGATTGAGCAGCATTGATAGAGTCTGCACAGCATCTCAGAAGGGGAAGTACTGAGGTCTGGGACCAAGGTAAATCCAAAACTGATGAGGACTAGGCCAATGTTGTGACATAGTAGTTTAGGATTGTTGGACATCCTAAATCTTTAAACATATGTGGAGAAGGGTTGGAGGTGAGCCAACCCTTCATCCCTAGATCAGTGGTAGAACACTAGCATGTGTGAGGCCCCAGGTTCAAATTCCAGGCCTGGTTGTGGCAGGGAACAAGTAATGAGACACCAATTGCTATTCTAATATTTACGGTTTTTCCAGGTGAGCAGTTTTGATAGGACTAGCTAAGCAAGAAGCAAGCAAATATTCACTTTGGATGCTGGAGAGAGCTCTCTGTGGGGTTAGTACTCCCACACCAGCTCTCAAGGGGCTCACTTTAGCCAGGCTGATTTATAACTCACTTTGTCATCCCAGGTTGGCATCATACTCACGGTGATCCTCTTACCTCAGCTTCCCAAGTGCTGGAATTGAAGGCGTGCAACAGGACATTCTGCTTTAAATCCTTTATATATTCTGAATGTTAATCTCCTGTCAGGTGAATACTTGCCAAAGATGTTACCACATTTGTAGGTTGTCTCTTCACTCTATTGGTTGTTTTCTTTGCAATGCAGTTTGTTTCTAAGTATTTTTAGGGGGGCATGAGTATGTATATACTCATCCATTGGACTAGACAAGCTAGCCAGGAAGCCCAGGAGATCCACCTGTCTTCACCTCCTTGTGGGAATGAACTATACAAATGAACTATGGGAAAGAACTGTGGGGAATATTTTTATAGACCCTACAATGACGTTTCTGAGACACTTTTCTGCTAGATTCCTTACTTGTAACTTGCCCTGAAGTTACTCTTACAATCATGTAATCCACCCACTTAAAGCAGTGTGACTAGGTTCCCTTTGTCTTGGTGCACCTTTGGCTAGAACAGTACAGCAATATTGACAAGCAATGTTTAGAAATGCTGACTGATCTTAAACTATGCTCTTTGTCCAATTTCAACCCAGAACAAGCGTGCATGCATAAGAAGTGCTGACCGTGGTATTGAAGACGACATGGTCAGTAACAGATTGCCCACAGAACGGCCACAGACCTGTAGAAGACAACAGGTGGGCTTCATGTAATCAGAATGTATGTGTGTTCTGGATCAGCAGAGTCCAGCAGGTTATAACCCTAATTCCCTTCCTTTAACAAATGTTTAAGGATTATCCAAAGTCAAAAGTTCCTTACCTTTTGCTCAGGCATGTACTTGTTTATGTATTTCTGTTTCTGGGCTAGTGCCTGTGTGCAGAGGGAGCCACAGCCCCAGTAATGTCTAAGCAGCAGAGAGAGCAGGTGCAGTGTGGTTAGCCTTTGACTTAAACTGAAAGGTTAGTTCTTTTTCCTCAGGCTGCTGCTAGAGACAGCTAGCCCACTCAGGTAAATGATCCAAAGGGTTAGTTTTGTTTCTCGGGCTCTACTCTTGGAAGTAGTTTACCCCCTCTTGGATAACTCCAAGTGTTAGTTTCTATAATTTAAGTAAAAACTGTGCATAAACAAGTCATGTTTTTGGACCATTTCGCATCTCCCTGCAACCCCCCCCCCCCTCTGCAGGCCTTCCTCAGTGTGATTGCTGGAATGATCTGTGGAACAGAGGGCTATGTGTTGTTTGAGCAGTGGTCAGACATTGTGTGGGGCAATGCCTCTGAATGTTCCCCCCAATCATGGCTCTTGCAATCTTTCAGCCCTCTCTTCTGCAAAGTTCCCTGATCCATGTTGGGTGGGTTGGAAGTCTACTTTAGTGTTGAGCTCTCAGCATCTTCTGGAATTCAGCTTTGGAGGGTTTTGAGTATCCTCAGTATCTTTCTTCATCACCCTGGCTCAGGTTGTCAGGCTCACTGTGGAAGCAGCACTCTTGCTCATCTCTCCACTTCCTCTGTGGTTTCCCCTGGGGCTATGTGTTAGGAGTGGTTTATCCACTGAGCCATTCTCCTATTCCTACAGGACCTTTTAACTTTTTTGCAAGCAAGCCAATTTGTTGATATCATGATTTCCTGAGCAATATATTGGAGTACTATTCAGAAAGTTATTCCCTATGACTACATCTTGAGTTTTCCTCTAGCAAGATCAGTGTTTCTGATTTTAAATTTAGATCTTTGATCCATTTTGAGTTAATTTTTTTACACCTATGTCTCTTCTGACTAATTTTGATTTGAAGTATGTTTGGTCAGATATTAAAATAATATCTATGGTTTATTCTTTCCTGTAGCCTCATGGATGAGTCTGTTTTGCCCTTGAGTCTGACGCATTTTCCATAGATCTGGTCATTAATTCCCTTGGGTTGTTCTTAACAAAGAAGGTTTTTCTTTCTTTGAATTATAACAGACAGTTTTGCTGAGGATAGTGCCCTAGATTGGCTGCTATTGTTTTCTAGAGCCTGAAATACATATCCAGGCTTTAAATTATCAGCTGAGAAATATGCTGTTATTCAGATGGCCCTGCTTTTTTATGTGATTTCCAAGTTCTCTTGCAACTTTCAACATACTTTCTTTGTCCTATACATTTAGTGTTCCAACTGCAATATGATGTTGGGTGGTTCTTTTCTGCTATTGCCTATTTAATGTTTTTAGTGTATCTTATACCTGGATGGGCATTTGTTTCCCTAGATTTGGGAATTTTTTGGTTTGATTTTGTTGAACATGTTTTCTGTGCCTTTAGCACAAAAACCTCCTTCTCCTATGCCTACAATTAATAGGTCTGATGTTTTTATACTATCCCATAGATCTCTAACATACTGTTTATATTTCCTTATATATTTATCTTTTTTGCTTTATGAATACTCCAATTCTTCTATCTTGTCTTTAAAACCTGATACTCTGTCCTCCCCTTGAACCAGTCTATTGGTAAGGCTTTTATACAAAGCTCTTCATTTGAAATATTATTTTTATTTTCAGTATTTTAGTTTGGGGTTTCTTTCTTTTCTTTCTTCCTTTTTCCTTCTTTCTGTGACGGACAGACCTCTGCAGATGCAGCCCCTCCCTTTGGGTGGGAGGTGTCTAGTTAGAGCTACAACATAGGTGTTAAAACTGATTGGTCAGATATGAACCAATCAGTTGCGTCTCTGACTCACCTGGGGAGAACTTAAAACTAGCTTCCCTAGAGGAAGCCGGCCCTTTGTCCCCACATGTCCAGGCCGCAGAAGGAGCTCTGAATTTCCAGGCCTTAGGAAGTTAAGGTCTACCCCCACCCCTGGGGGGGCAGGCTCCAGACTTTTTCTCTCATGAATCTCTCCTCATAATGGGAGCTTTCTGTTATCTTTTCTTTGGCTGCTTATTTAGCTAAATAATATGTTGTGTTAAACTCTCTGACACATGTTCTCCCCACACTGGTGGCTGGAGGACTCTGTAACTTCCCACATGGTGACTAGGAGAATTTCCCATCCAACTCCCCTTTTTCTAATTTACTAAATTAGAATAAGTGTGTAATTAAATTTTCATTCTGTCCCTGTGTACAATTCTTTGGCATTCGAGGACACTAACTTGGAGTAGGAGGAGGGGAAAGGGAGAATTCCAAAACTCTCTTTCTGTGTTGCTTACAAATATTAATTATCAGCCACCTGTAACATTTCTTTTTGTATTTCTATCTCTTTATTGAATTCCACTTTCATATCCAGTATTGGTTTCCTTATTTTATTGAGCTCTTTGTGTTCTCTTGAATTTATTGAGTTTATTTGTGTCTGTTTTGATTTCATTGAACATACTTTTATAATCACCCTTTTAAATTTTTGTCACAGGACTATCTGTGGAAACCTGGCCAGCTCAATACCTCAAGTCTGTGGAGAAAAACTTTGAATCAGAACTGTGTGCAGTATTCAGGGAGGTAGAAACCTGGTCAGAACCAATATCTGCAAGGGCTCATAGGTACAGACCCCAAGTGGCACAGTGGAAATCAGGCATGGCACAGTGGAAATCAGGCAGGACCCCAAGGCTCATGACTAATATTCACAACTGGACCCCTGAAGGCCTATTCAGAGCTATGTTCTACATCTGTGACCTACCTATCAAGGAATGCCCACTTGTACCACCAGTGTTAGTGACTCAAGATTGCAAAGAGCTGCCCAGGGCTGTGATATACATCTGGGAGCTGGGAAGGTACACTCAGTCAAGTTTGGGAGGAGGCAAGACTGCATTCAGACGCTGGACCCCAGTTAGCTCTCCTTTACACTTATTTATCCTTTAATACCTAATATCAATTAGCAGGCCCACTGCTCTGCTCTGTTCTCATTCCCATTCCTCCTCTTACTCTTCTTCCTTTGTCTCTGTATTATTTCCTTTTCCATTTTACTCTTCATCTTAGTCACCCACACACCTCTGGGATGATCCTCCAAACCAGGTACAGTTTGGGGAGGAAAGGATTTATTGAAATAACAGAACCAGGGGAAGTTCCATAATGGAGAAAGAGGCTGGCCCTCACAAGTCCAAGCAGAGAGAGAAACCCATCACCAGCACCTCCAAAAGCAAGCGAGCACATTCCAACTCTAAACCTGGCAAACAGCAGGAACTCCAGGCATAAGCCCAGACTGCACTTTGCATATATATAGCTGGAATTTCAGACCCACCTCAGAAACACCTTAGGGCTGGAGCCTAGGAGGCCAGGCCAAGGTGACACCTCCTCCAGCCAGTAGGCTGGAGACAAATCACAAGCTTTCATAAATTCTTGTATCTATTGGGGAACACCCCTTAAAACTACCACACTCTTGATAGGCTTTCCCAAAGTATGTTCTTTGGCCCAAGTTGAAGGCTGTACATGCCTCAGCCTCCTGAGAGCTGGGACTGTTTTAAGTAATCTCATTTTATTTTATTTTTATTTTTAATGTAGGATCTTACCCTAGCCCAGGGTGACCTGGAACTTACTCTGTAGCTTGGGCTGGCCTCAAACTCATAAAGACCCTCCTACCTCAGCCTCATGAGTGCTGGGATTAGAGATGTGAGCCACCATGCCCAACTTGATTTTGTTTCTTAATTTTGTCTTTTCTTTTAGCCCAAATTGCCTCTTCTACCCCATTCCTGCCTTGACTCTATGGCACTGTATTTCTATCTACTTTTCTCTTACCAGTCCCTGGAAGTGTGGTTTACAGGGGGTCTGGGAACAAGAAGCTACCAACTCAGAAAAGGACTTTTAAAAATTACATCTCTCCTTAACCAGAATAACTGTGTTCTTTATGCAGACTAGTAGTAAGAAGTGAGAGGTTATGAATGAGGGGTAAGGGATGGGGGAGGGGAATGGCTTAAGCTTGAGGATAAACCATATTAGGTCCAAAAACATAAAATCCTCACGAGCATATTGTAACCTATTGAGTAAGTAGTGAGCATCATCTGGCAAGAGGGGCCATGAGTGGTAGGGGAGAGAGTCTAAGCCTGTGAATAATTAGATCAGCCTGACAACCCCTGGTTCCAACCACTGGTTCCTTCCCTCACTGAGCTGTTGACCAAAGCGACTCATGAGATTCCAACAACAAGACAGAATTCTGTCAAAGCTCTTGGGTGCCCTCCCTAGGCCTGAGGCAAAACCCTGTTGCTGAAGAAACCACAGAATGCCGTGGACCAGCATCGAAAGACCCTTCAACGTCCAGAATGGTATCCAGCCCCCAGAAGGCAGTTAGTGTAGTGCTAGAAGGCACTGCACAGGCTGCCAGGGGAAAATGATCAACGACAGCTGGAATAAACAGAGACCACTGACATGAAACACAATATGGGGTCATGAGTAGGCTGACCACACCCCCTACTGGGAGAGACCAGCAAACCAAGAAAGAAGCATTCGTGCAATGGAGGAGCCTGGGCCTGAGGGAGACAATTTGAAAGTAGCTTTCAATTCAGCTAATTTTCCACTTAGTGAGGGGGACCCCTTGTCTGGAACTTGGGGTTCAGGGTGATAGTCACCGGATCCCGTACTCTTGGGCTCCCAAGACAAGATGCACTATGGGGGCGATTGACGGGGAGGCTACTAAAAATAGAAACTAGGTAAACCAGAAATGTGTATATTTGTTAACCTACACTGATCACACTCTCCAATGGAGATTATGCTTGTATTTTTCAGGATGCAGCGAGAGAGCTGGGGCCCATCTAACCCTACCAAACGACCGTAGGCCGATACCTGAGATTCTGGCAAGAGAGGAGCCACCACAGTCATAACGTGGAGGATCCATATGGAATCCCGCAGAGAAGGATGGGAGGAACGAGGGACCCACAGCCACAGACATTCAATCTACACAGGATAAGCTAGTGAGACAGAAACCAACGATCTTCGACACAAAGACCCCTAAACTCACAACCTTAAAGCAGCCTTAATACTCATCCACCACGACTCAGGGAACTATGCGGAAGAGGGGGCGGAAAGATTGTAAGAGCTGTGGTGGGGTAGACTATCCAGAGACATGGCACCCTTCAGTATCAACACACTTGGGCCAGGAGGACTGGGCTGAGTACTAGGCTATCCAGGGTCCCCTGCCACAAGGTGTGATCCAGATGGCCCACGGAGGAGGGTATCCAGCTGATTGGGGATGGGGAGGGGGGCATTGGGGAATTGGGGAGAACAACTCATTGTTTGCCCACTGAATAATGTAACTCATTATGGACAATAAATATATATTTAAGACTTAAAAAAATTACATCTCGCTACTGATCCAGTGGAAATTAAAGAAGAGGTTTTTCTGGTGCCTCCCCTCCTTCTATATGTCATGACTAGGCACAAGTTTGGTCTTTCTTATCTCTCTTTTCTTCTCTCAATAAGATGTCTGTTATAGTGCCAATTTTCTGAGGATCTCTATATTGTGTGCCTGTAGTTACTCCTTTCACTCCCCAGACTTGCAGGTCATTCCAGAACACTGGTTTTGTTTGTTTGTTTGTTTGCTTGCTTGTTTATTTTTTTGGGGGGTTTCCATTCTGCTTTGTAAAGTTTCCTATCTTACTTTGATATTAAACTAGAGATTTTTTTTTTTTTTTTTGCTATCACCCACCTAGTCTGAGAGTTGTTTTCTCTGGTTTATTCCCTGGATAATCTAGCAGACCATCAACTGTGTGCTATTCGCCATCTTCCTTCATCCTGTCACTTCTTTCTTGGTTTCTGATGATTTTCTTCTGCGCTCTTGGAAAATAGTCTGTTCCTGTGACTGTGACTCTTTACATTAAGAGTTGAAAGGTAAAGCTTCCAATATGTCACTTTACCCTAGAAAGACTGTAGCTTTTGTTGTTATTATCTCATTTGATAATTCAGGCTGTCTTTGAACTTGCAATAGGTTGACTTCAAACTAGAGATCCTCTTGTCTCTACCATTCAAGGACCATATTGCACATGTCTAAAACCAATAAGCCTGGGGGGGGGGGGAATGGAAAGGCTTCTTTTTATTTTAAAGAAATTAAAGAGTAATAATAGTGAGAAAGTCAAGTTCAAGGTATCATAACACCAGAAACTCAGATGAAAAATGCAATGTGAATTATGCCCACCAAACGGCCCTCTAAACACTTATATGTTTATTTCTCTCTTCATAGGTTGGTTTTTAAGGTGTAGTGGAGTTAACACATTTTATGTTGTTTTTTTAAAAACATTTTTATTTATTTATTTGAAAGCAAAGAGAGAGAGAGAAAGCAACAGAGACAGAGACAGAGACAGAGATAATGGGCACTACAGCCTCCAACCCCTGTGAACAAACTCCAAATGTCCATTAATGCTACTCTCACTTTTGGTTAAGGAAGCTTCTCTCTTCAGATGGCAATGACCACTGGGGTTACTCAGAACTCACCATAGTGCTGAGAAGAAATGACAGTGCAGTGCTTTGCACTAAGCAAGACATCTCTATCACATCCTCCAAGGTTCAGGGACCATTACAGAAGAGATGTTGGAAAGAATGTAAGAGCCAAAGGAAAGGGAAGACTGCTTACGATGTTGTCATTCAGACACAAAGTAGCCTTGATATTCATGACCTCACAGTGGCTGACACTACATACACAAAACCTGCATAATAAAAGAAAAAAAATGATGGCATCAAAGTAGAACAGAGACTAGTTAGAAAGAAGAAGGGGCTCAGTGGAGGGGGGATTTAAGAGAGGGAAAGTGTTAGGCGAGGATTATGATCATGGTACATTGTCTACATGCATACAAATTATCAACAGAAAGTAAAAATAAAGAATTCCAGTGACACAGAGAGTGTGAACTGCACACAGTAAATGGAGGCAGGAGAATCGAGTTCAACCATCAGCCTTGACTAACCGATGAGTTTAAAATAAGACTGGGCTTGTGACTGACCTAAAACAAAAGTTCTGATGAACATGGCACATCTATATTGATACTAACTACTGACATTCTTAGCCCTTGGGTTTGTGAGAGATGGGAATCTGATCGTATATTCCCAAATGATCACACCTGATCAACTGATAGTCACCAGGATGTTTGGTCAGACACAGAGGAGGACAATAGATGGCTTTTAAGGGGCTGAAGGCAGCCCAGTGTAATTGGCTCTGACCTTGCAACATTCCATCTCTGTGTCACAGGAGTTCCATCAGTGCATTCAGCCTTGCTGGATGGAGGTGCGGCAGGTGCAGAGCTTTCCTGGGAACTCTAGTTCACCTTGTCATAGTTCACATAGTTGACATAGATGAGTGAGGCATCCATGAGGCCCCACACCTCCCAGAGTAAATTGTGAAAATCTATGATCGATGGGAGAGGAGAAGTCATGTCCTTTTCCGGAGGTGAGAAGGGGTTGGGGGGGTTTGGAGTAGTCACTAGAGGATTGTCCATTCTCCAGTAAATAACCTCCCACCCATGATTATGCAAGCAATCCTAATTTAAGACAGTGGCTCAAAAAAAAAAAAAAGGTTAAAGAAGGCATAAAAAGATCGGATCTAACAGGAATAGGAAACACTTTAGTGGGAAGGGAAGAGAGAGGGAAGTGGGGAGATCAAAATCTAATGGGGAGGAGATGAGTGCTGGAACTTAAAGAGTATCCAGTTAATTCTAATGCACCTCAAAACCTAAAGGACTACCTGAATTCCTGTCTATAAAATTAAAGAATTAAAATTATAGACCACCATAGGATCAGGTATAGTGGGAAACTTTATTGAAAAGAAAATGGAAAGTCATAGAAATCTCCAGCCACCAGTGTGGAGAGAACACGTGGGAGAGGTTTAAGCCACACATCTATAAATCTGTGCTGACCAGCCAAACAAGAAAAAGAGGAAAAGATATAAAGGGTTTATGTGAGAAGGAACCTGAGCCTCCTCCTCACCACAGCCAGATCTGTGGTTGGGGGGTGGGCCTTACCCAAGCCTGGAGATTCAGATGTCCTTCTGCTGGCCGGCCATGTGGGAGAGAGAGAAAGGGAATTTCCTGTTCCAGTGATTATTCCCTGGCCCAGGTGAGCAGAGAGACAGCTGGTTATTCTATTCTTGACCTATCAGTTTTAGGATTAGGTTTGAACTCTAGTTAGAGACACCTCCCACTAAAGGGGAGAGGGTCAGGCCTGAGATGAGTGTAGCTTGCTTGAAAGAACAAATTAACCTGTCACAAAAATGCATTGCATACATATATGAAATTGTCAAAAATTTAAAAAAATCAAAATAAATGACCCAGTCTCTAACAACCAGAACCTGACTCCTTGGAGCCTGACCCAGTTTATGATGCTCTATATAATACTCTGAATGACCCCCAGGAACCTCACTCCAAATGGAAAGTCTCACAAAGAATAAATTAGCTCATAATATTTAACATCTAACAAGATAATGTGCTATCTAACCTCTTATCTATTCAAATCTGACCCCCTCACCCATGGCCCAGGAGGCAAGAGCAGGTAACTTCTCTTAACTGCTTTAAAAGGACCTCATTCTCTCTTAAGAGCATGGGTCTCTCTTTCTGAGAACTTTCTCATTATGTTTCTGTCCATAGCTTATATTATTTATTAAAACTCTGTCAACTCTGATCTAGTAAATATTGAGGAAGGATAGAAAGACAGGAAAATTATTCTGACATGAAAGAAAGTCATTAACTAGCCTACCATCCTGGGAGTCTGACTTGCCTGTCTTGCTGATAAAGGCTGGAAGCTTAAGATGTCACTGATCATGATAAAAATCACACATGTATATTGTCCTACAGATATGTCAATTACAATGCATTGAGTTTACTTGCTGACAAACTGATTTGTAACTTAAGTCCCTATCATTTCCTACTCCCAGAATAGAACAGTACCCCTCAAGTTTCCCTTACACTTTTGTTTACTAAGAGAAATCCTTGAACTTTCAACCTGGCTATGGATTACACTCTTTAGACAATGTTGGAGAGAGGAGAGGTGGCTTTCCTAGCAACCATTAGGGATGGAATTTGAGAGTCACTAAATCCCTATATGTACCCATTACTAAGAAAGTTAATTGTCACTCTAATGTGAGAAGCCCATACCCAGACGTTCCCTTTTTCATTTTCATTCTTTTAAGGCACCTTTAATTCCTGAGAATCCCACACCTTTGTTTTCTCTTTCCTGGAGCACCTTTTTTTCTTTTTCTAATGTGTAGTAAAATTCTCAACTCTGCTTCTCTGAATCGGCTCTACCTAGAATTCATTATGATCAGAAGCCTGAAACCCTAGAGATTCACCTGGTGGAGATACCTGACAAAGGAACTCTCCAGGCTGCTGGAAGAGGGGTGGATGGGACAAGAGGGAGACAGACTGAGAGTGAAATTTCCATCCCACTTGTCACCACTCACAACACATTTACTTTATGCCTTGGGCATTATACATATACATATACATACACACACACACACACACACACACACACACACACACACACACATATATATATATATATATATATATATATA
>PVHP010008442.1:0-53348 GCA_004024765.1 Zapus hudsonius | reverse complement strand
CCCAGGGCCTTAGGCACTGAAGGCAAGTGCCTTAGCCTCTGAGCCATCTCTCCAGCCCTGGCTCATCTTTTGCTACCTGTCATTATATCTTTTTGTCAGCTACCTGTAATTATATCTTTTTTAAAAAATATTTATTTTCGGGCTGGAGAAATGGCTCAGCAGTTAAGGCACTTGCCTCCAGTGCCTAAGGCCCCTGGTTCAATTCCCCAGGTCCCACATAAGCCAGGCCCACAAGGTGGTGGCCCTGGTGCTCACGCTCTCGCTCTCGCTCTCGCTCTCTCTCTCTCTCTCTCTCTCTCTCTCTCTCTCTCTCTCTGCTTGAAAATGAATAAATAAAATAAAAAAGAAATAAAATATTTAAAAAATTTATTTTCAAGCAGAGATACAGAGAGAGAGAGAGCAAGAGAGAGCGCACCAGGGCCACCATCTTGTGTATCTGGTTTATGTGGGTACTGGGGAATTGAACTCAGGGCCTTAGGCACTGGAGGTAAGTGCCTTAACCACTGAGCCATCTCTCCAGCCCCTCATCATATTCTTCATTCACCACTAGGTAGTGACATTATTAATCCCAGCACTCAGAAGGCAGAGGTAGGAGGATCACCTGAGTTCAAGGCTACCCTGAGACCACATAGTGAATTCCAGGTCAGCACGGGCTAAGCAAGACCCTACCTGGAAAAATAAAAAATAAATATTAGCTGTTGTTCTTGAGAGAGGTTGTTTAATCTACTTGAAGAATGAAGTACCTGTGCATATCATAAACTTCTTTTATGAGTGTCTGCATAACAGAGAGGAGGTAGCTGTTCTTGAAACTCTGTTTTGCCTGAAATGCTTGCTTTCTGATTTAAGAATACATGTAGTCTATACTAGCAGGAGTGGGATGATGGAAGATGGCTAAGCAATTGGTCAGGATGTTGAGGTTTCCAATATGTTTTTGTAGGTTTTACTGGCTCAGCAGGGACATCTTTACCTCCTAGGCTGTTGGGGGCAACAGGTTCTCTGGGGTCTCACTGGGGCAGATGATGACAGGAGCACATCACCCATGAGGCTGTGCTATTCAGACTTTTTTGAGAGCATATGGGCATGTCTTACCTTGCACTGTCAGAAGTTTCTGTTGGAAGATGTGGAAGTTTTGTTTACCTTTTGCAAGGTGTTCTTTGGCCTCCTTAAGTGTGAATCAGGGAACAGGTGTGGCCCCAAAATAAGAATGTTGGAACCCTGGGCTAAATGACTCAGAAGCAAGGCAGGGTGATCTGCAGGCCCTACCCTTGCCTTGGTGAGTTGGCAGGGAAGGGCAGGGCTTGGGATCCTTAGACTAAGGAAGCAGGGAGAGGATGGCTAGACTTTAGATGGAGAGTGGGTTTGAACTTCTCCCATGCTTAGGTACTTTGAGGGACTGAGAGACAGATCTTACTTTGGTACCCTCTGCCTCAGAGCCAGGGAGACTCATTCTGTGTTTATACAGAAACCCATCTGCAACACAGCTAGGTTTCTGACATTGTCCTCCTTGCCTTTTCTGTGGCATGGTAGATGTTCTCAGGCTGTGGCACTTATTACTGTGATTCCTATAGCCTCTCAGAGGTGAATTCAGGCCCACTGAGACCCACTTTCCTTGATTGTTATTGTTGGAAGAGGTATATCTAGAAGGATCACAGCTGGGGGTGGGTACAGCTGGAGCAGCTGTTGCCCAGGACCTGAGGACTGAGGAGGATGAAGGAGGGAGGAGCACAGGGTGGAGCAGTGTGCTTTTTTCCACAAGATGGTGGAAAGTAGGCAAGCATTTTTTCCTTTCAGCACTCACTAAGTCTGCTGTGAGTAGCAACAAAGGAAAACTATCTCTCTACTAAGTGGGCTTCATTCTACAAACAGCTGGTATTTTGCATCTGCACATACTTTGAACTGCTGAGAGCATAGACCCAGGTAGAATACTACAATTCTGAACCCGGTTTAGAGGGTGAATAAATAACACGATGTTCAATATTCTTCCTCTCTACCCTCAAAAGGCTACATTGCATACACTGAAAGGTATCTGCTTGAAGCACTAGCAGGTAGTGTTACGCAGCAGATGTTTTAGATTAGTGACATGTAGGTGGGTTTCTGATAGTCTAAAAAAGCTACTTGTCTGTACCTGCCATACAAACTGCTCTTTCTCACTTCATGTAGGTTAGGACCCTTTTTGCTCCTAATAAACACCCACCAGGTCTGTCATTTAGCCATCACTTCTCTCTGGAAAATCTTTTACCTCGAGACCTATAGTGTTTTGCAGTGGTCTGCCATGGCTCAGACTTTCTAGTCGCTCTGATGAGGCTGGGTCCACATCAGGCTAGAAAGCCCTCATCTAAGCCGGGTGTGGTGGTGCACGCCTTTAATCCCAGCACTCGGGAGGCAGAGGTAGGAGGATCACCGTGAGTTCAAGGCCACTCTAAGACTACATAGTGAATTCCAGGTCAGCCTGGGCTAGAGTGAGACCCTACCTCGAAAAATCAAAAAAAAAGCCCTCATCTTCCCAGTGCTAGTCATGGGAATTCATGTCTATGGACTGTTGTCTTGTAACGGGGTGTGCTGAGGATTAAAATTTAGATAATACCCAGCAAAAATTCCAATGCACCCCAAAATTTAAGGAGTACCAAAATTCTTGTCTACAAAGTTAAAGAATTAAAATCATAGACAAACAGACATCAAGGTATAGTGGGAGACGTTATTATTTAAGGGAACATAGGGAGTTACAGAGTTCTCCAGCCACCAGTATGGGGAGAAAACATGGGAACGGTTTTAGCAAAATCTCTGTTGGTCAGTCAAACAAACAGAAGAAGGAAAGATATCAGTGGGCTCCCATCATGGGAAAGAACCCCGAGCCTGCCCCCACCATAGCCTACTCAAGCTCTGGAATTTCAAAGGTTCTTATGCTGGCCTGCCATGTGAAGGAGAGGATTATCTGTTCAGTGAGTATTTGCTGCCCTATGTGGGCAGGGAGACAGGTGGTTGGTTCATACCTGACCAATCAGTTTTAGTGCCTAGGTTTGAGCTCTAACTAGACACCTCCCACTCAAGGGGAGGGGGTCTATGGAGGTTGCCTGAACACTGTCTCAGTCTCAGTCTTTCCTGGGTGGACATCCCATGGGGGTGGGTATCCTTCCATTGTTTCATTGTAAAGCAGTTAATGGTGGTAATCTGCTTGACAATACCAGCTTCAGTAATTAAAAACCATTAACTTTAAATCTTTTTAAAGTTTTCCAACTTTAAATCTTATATCTTTCAGTTCTGTATCTTCTGCCAAGCACATCAGTCTATAACTTTGAATTTTAAACTTGATCAAACTCTCTGGGCATGGGCAGCAGAATACAGTCAGCCTTTATACTAGTAGCCCAGTTACAACAAAGTTCTCTGCTGTCTTTCCTTCCCCTTTGAAAGTTCATAAGCCAACACAATTCTCTCTGCACTTAGCATTTTTAACCTGTCACCAAAATAGCCAATAAGATTTAGCTTTCCATGGCTGAAGAGATGGCTTAGTGGTTAAAGCGTTTGCCTGAAATGAAGAAGGACCCGAGTTCAATTCCCAAGTGCCCATGTAAAGCCAGCTACACTAGAGGGCGCATATGTCTGGAGTTTGTTTACAGTGTGCCCATTCTCTCTCTCTGATAAATAAATGAAATAAAAAAATATTTTTAAAAAATTTAAAAAAGGGCTGGAGAGATGGCTCAGCGGTTAAGGCACTTGCCTCCAGTGCCTAAGCCCCGGGTTCAATTCCCCAGGACCCACATACACCAGACCCACAAGGTGGTGGTTCTCTCTCTCTCTCTCTCTCTCTCTCTCTCTCTCTCTCTCTCTTTCTCTCTCTCTCTGCTTGAAAATGAATAAAGAAAATATTTTTAAAAAAATTAAAAAAAAAGATTTAGCTTTCCACATTGTGAGGCTTTTGCAGTCACAAATACCAAGTCCATTTATATTCCTCCTCCAGTACTCAAGTCCAAGAGACCAAGATCCACATGGTCAGATTCATCTCAGCAAGACTACACTTCTCTAGTACCAAATTTCTGTCATAGTTCCACAATGCTGGGACAAACATTCAACCAAACATAGGGAGGAAGGGATTTATTTCAAGCTTACAGCTCTAGGGGAAGTTCCATCAATGGTAGAAGAACTTGGCTTCCCTTTATAAGTCCAAGCAGAGAGAGAGGAACCACCAGCCAACAAAAACCAAAAATCAGCAAGCAGCAGGGACTCTGCCCATCTCACACTGCTCAATGCACCTTTGAGCTGAACTCCAGGATCCACCCCCAGTGATACCTCCTCCATCCAGGCAGCTGAAGACCCATGTTATAAGCTTTAATAAAACATCTGAGTCTATGGGGGACATACATTCAAACTACCACACTAGACAATCGTTCTTCCAGCTTAACTACATCTCAGCACTGGAAAACCCTTTCCTATGCAGGTGCTGGCTCAATGCTCATTTGCCCTGCCAATATCTTCAGATTGGGAAGTTGTGAGAAGGCATCCTCTAGCCAGGGTCATTAGCTACCTGGAAAGGCAGCCTTTTTTCCTTCTTTCTTTAAAATGACTTCCATGCAGAGCCACCATGAAGAGAAGACCCTGCTCCTGGGGCTGCGCTTGCTTTGTCTGCCTACAACTTGCTAGAATCTTAGTTTTAGTTTCCTTGGTCTAAGATCCCCAAAAGCTCAGGTTAACAATCACAAGAGTACTGAGAAGGGGGAGTGCAGTGATAGAGTGTTCTTTTCTGCCCCACAGCATTTGCTGAATGAAAAAAAAAATCTGGTTTCCCATAATTCGTTGTTAAGCTGTTTCAGGCTGTGGGCTTGTCAGATCTTTTTTTTTTTTTTTTTTTTTTTAAGGTGGTTGGGGTTATGGAGCAAGAATCTGGTAGATTTCTGGAGGAATGGCTCAGCATAGATAATGGCACATGACTCTCTTCACAGTGGCCCCAGGCTCAGGAAGCCCTGTGGCCAACTAGCCCAGCACCTTCCCCTCCATAACAGACTTGAGGGTATCCAAGAATCGGTGGACATAGCCCTTGAACTCTGTGTGCGCTGCAAGAGCCAGGTAGCCTCCACAGGTAGAGAGAGCAGAACGGATCTACTGCTGTTAGTGGGCTATTAAGGCTGTTTTTTGGGGATAGTTGGGTAGTGACCTATTCCACCCCTACCTTCTCCCTCAGGGCAGAAGGGAACTAGAGGTACAAAACACCCAGATGTGACTAAGTGTTGAGGGAAAGGAATCTTGCTGACAGGTATCTACTGTGGGCTGTCCCCCACATATATTCTCATCCTGCCAGCCCTGAAAGAAATTTATCTGAGGGGGCTGGAGAGATGGCTCAGCAGTTAAGGCGCTTGCCTCCAGTGCCTAGGGCCCCGGGTTCAATTCCCCAGTACCCACATATGCCAGACCCACAAGGTGGTGGCCCTGGTGCGCTCTCTCTCTCTCTCTCTCTCTCTCTCTCTCTCTCTCTCTCTGCTTGAAAATGAATAAAGAAAATATTTTTTTAAAAAAGAAATTTATCTGAGGGAACCTAGGAGCTAAGTGACAGAAGTGGTATCCAAACTCAAATGCTGAGGCAGTAGGGTCATTTGAATGCAAGCGTTTCAGACCCGTCTGGGCATTGTAGACCCCATCTCAAATAGACAAACCAGACTCACTTGTCTGACCCCAAAGTGATGAGTGTGGGGTGTAGGGACATAAATGGTTTGGTATCCCTGGCTTATGCTAGCTTGTGGGGCAGCCTTGGGCTGGGAACAGAAACTAGTGGGCAGCCTGGATACCCTTTGAGTGTTTGGGGCTAATGTGCCCATGATATGGTTTGGCAGTAGTTTTCTCCATTCCATGTCACTCTGTTCCTGAGGCCCTGATGTGTTCTGTGTTCTGGTGGATGGGAGTGACATTAAGTGGGCTCCTGGAGCAATCGTACCAGAATACCTGGCACCCTCCTCCCCACACACAGTCTTTCACCTGTAATGCATCTCAGAGATGGCATCTGGGAATGCCAAGATGATGAGACATTTCCTCAGCCACCTTCGTACTTGTGTTTTGGGTTTCCCCATTAGAATTGATGATGCCAGGGAAGTAGGTGGTGTTGGAATAATTAAACTGGACACACCTGGAGCTTTCCAGGTTGAATATAACTTGGCTTTCCCCATGTATTATTGGTGTCTGATAGGTGCCTGATGGGGCAGGCACAAAGTCTTGCCATTGGCTTTCTGTGTGGGTGCCAGGGTGACTGCTGATCAGTTTTCTCTGGGAGTGACAATGATTAATTTCTTTGGAGAGGGAAAGAAGGTAAGTTGAGTAGCATTCTGTCAGTCTTTTTTTTTGTTTGTTTGTTTTTTCGAGGTAAGGTCTCCCTCTAGTCCAGGCTGGCCTGGAATTCACTATGTAGTCTCAGGGTGGCCTTGAACTCACGGAGATCCTCCTACCTCTGCCTCCTGAGTGCTGGGATTAAAGGCGTGCGCCACCACGCCCGGCTGCATTCTGTCAGTCTTGTTCCTGTTGCACAGCCCCAGCCATCTTTCTGAGCCAGAGCCAGCTAGATGTGTTTCTGTGCAGTCTGACCCAGGCAGTGATGCCCACCTCCCTATCCTCTTGTGACCTTAAAAAGAAAAATGAGGCCTATTGTGGTGGCGCACACCCTTAATCCCAGCACTTGGGAGGCAGAGGTTAGGAGATCACTCTAGCCAGCCTGCTAGAGTGAGACCCTGCCTTGAAAAAACAAGAAAATGGTGGTGTACACCTTTAATCCCAGCACGGGGAAGGCAGAGGTAGGAAGATTGCTGTGAGTTCGAGGCCAGCCTGGGACTACAGAGTATGTTCTAGGTGTCAGCCTGGGCTAGAGTGAGACCCTACCTCGAAACACACACACACACATACACACACACACACACACACACACACACACACACACACACACACACACACAAAAGAACATTGAAATTGAAGACACAAAATGAACATACAGAAAGCAGTTGCTAAGTGTGTCTGTCAAAATAATAGTATCAAGTTTATAATCCCAGTATTCAGGAGGCTGCAGCAGGAGAATTGTGAGTCTGAGGATAGCTTGAGCTACATAGTGAGATCAGGTATGATGGTGCAATGCCTGTAACATTAGCACTTAGAAAGCTAAAGCAAGAACATCACAAGTTTGGGGGTTTATTTTATTATTTTTATTTTGCGTGTGTGCATGTATGTGTAGGCTAGAAGTTAATGTTTTGAGACAGTTTTTGAACCTGGAGCTCACTGATTTGGCTAGACTAGCTAGCCAGTGAGCCTTAAGGATTCTCTTGTCGCTGCCTCACCAGCACTGGGCTTTCAGGTACCACCACTGTGCATGGCTTTTATATGGGCGCGCGCGCGGGGGGAGGGGGGTGGAATCCAAGTCTTCATGCCTCTGAGGTAAGCACTTTGATGACTGAGCCATTTCTCCAGCCCTAAGATATATATAAAGGGTCTTACTCTATTCCAGCCTGGCCTAGAATCCTGGGGTTTACTGTGTAGCAACTCAGGCTGGCCTTGAATTTGTGTCTTCCTGCCTCAACCTCTCATATGGCTGGATCACAAGCTGGAGGACATCTGGGTTAATTATTGAGTGTAAGGTCAGCTTGGGCTACATAATGAAATAGATCCTGTCTCAAGATTAAAAAGTCAAAAGCCGGGCGTGGTGGTGCACGCCTTTAATCTCAGCACTTGGGAGGCAGAGGCAGGAGGATTGCTGTGAGTTCAAGGCCAGCCTGAGACTACAGAGTGAATTCCAGGTCAGCCTGGACTAGAGCGAGACCCTACCTCAAAAAACCAAAAAAAAGATGGGCTGGAGATATGGCTCAGCGGTTAAGGCACTTGCCTTCAGTGCCTAAGGCCCCTGGTTCAATTCCCCAGGACCCACATAAGCCAGACCCGCAAGGTGGTAGCCCTGGTGCTCTCTCTCTCTCGCTCTCTCTCTCTCTCCCCTATCTCTGCTTGAAAAATGAATAAATAAAATATTTAAAAAAAAAAAAAAAATTAAAAAGTCAAACTGGGAGTAGTAGATAGCTCCTTTAATCTCAGCACTCAGGAGGCTGAGGTGGAGGATCTTCATGAGTTTGAGGCCAGTTTAGGCTACAGTGAGACCCTGCCTCAAAGAAAAGCAAACATAAAAGTAGAGCTGACTACAGTGTCTTGAGTATAGGATTCCTGTGGTCCTTGATTGCATTTTCTTTTCAACAAACTTTTTTTTTTTTTTTTTTTTTGGTTTTTCGAGGTAGGGTCTCTCTCTAGTCCAGGCTGACCTGGAATTCACTGTGTAGTCTCAGGGTGGCCTTGAACTCAAGGCAATCCTCCTACCACTGCCTCTCGAGGCTGGAATTAAAAGCATGCACCACCACGCCCCGGTGGTTTTTTTTTTTTTTTTTGTCCTTTGTATGTGTGAAATGTATATATGTGTGTTCTCATTTATTTGCACATGTGTATATGGGCGTGCCAGGATCTCTTGCTGCTGCAATTGACTGCCTATCCAGCTTTATGTGGATGGCTGGAAAATTGAATCCGGGCTGGCAGGCTTTGCAGACAAGTGCCATTAACTTCTGAGCCACCTCATATGGCCCTATATGTGTGTTTTTATGTGTGTGGGTGCCTATAGAGGCCAGAAGTTGATGTTGGATGTCTTCTTCATCACTCTCCACCTTTTTAATTTTTTTTCCCCAAGATAGGATCTTGCTCTACCCCAGGCTGACCTGAAATTCACAGTGTAGTCTCAGGGTGGCCTCAAACTCATGGAGATCTTACTTCTTCTGCCTCCCAAATGCTGGGATTAAAGGCATGGGCCACCATGCCTGGCTCTTCACCTTATTTTTTATTTGTTTATTTGCAGCCAGAGAGAGAGAGAGAGAGAGAGAGAGAGAGAGAGACATCTCTCCAGCTCCCTACCTTACTTTTAGAGAAGGACTCTTACTGAACCTGGAGCTCACTGATGTGGCTAGAGCAGCTAGCCCAAAACCCCCTGGGCTGCTCTTGTCTCCTCTTTCCCAGTGCTGGGGTTACAGGTGTACTACAGTGCTTGGCTTTTCCTTGGTGCTTGGGATTTGAACTCAGGTCCTCATACTTACATAGCAAAACTTTACAGACTGAGCCATTCCCCTAGCCCTGGGAAGGCCTATTGATAAGAAATGAGTGCTGTCTCCCCAAAGATAGGAGGCCAGACAGACAAGTCCTACCTCACACCTGTTTTACATTGCTTAAGTAAGGGTGAAGCTATGGTTAGCCTCAAACTGGTGATAAACCTCTTTCCTCCCACAGACTGGTATTGTGTGTACTACCATACTCAGCTCAGTCCCTCTTAAAGGTACAGAACCCAGCCGAAAGTGAATAGAGAATAGTGTTGGTGAACTCAGCCAAGCTTGGAACCCTGAATCACAAGGAGGGTTGTACTGATGAAACCCAGTTTTTTGAGGATCTCAAGCTGTTATGTCAGAGAAGTTTCCTCTTCCTTGCCCTATATTAAAAGTAGTTTGCCTGGAGGACTTTTGGAAATACCACCTGTTCCTACACTGCTCCCTTCTTGGGAAGGAAGGTGGCTCACTGAACATTAGTGCCATCTGGGAAGGACAGTGCTGTGGTCAGAACAAGACTGCAGAGGCTTTTCAGGCACCCAGGGCTCCTAGGCTGAGGCTAACCATAGACCTACTACAAAGGGAATCAATTCCTCAGGAATGGCAGTGGTGGTAGCAGCTTCTCTCCACTACATAACTTCTCAAAGCCTGGGGAGATGGTTTATAGTGAGGACTGTGTATCCTTTAACATGCCTTAGCTCTTTGGAGCTTCTTGCACATGTTTGTTCTGTTCTTTCCAGTTCTTGGCTAGCCTAAATTTTTCAGTGATTCTTCCAGATGCTCAATAGCTTATTTTGTGGCCAAAGAGCCCTGAATTAGTTTCTTATCAAGCTGTCATAACAGTAATGGCTTGAAGTAATCTTATAGCTCTGGAAGCCAATGTCCTAAAATCAAGGTGTGGGCTCAGTTGTGTTCTTCTAAGGGCTCCATTGCAGAGTCTGTTTCTTCTAGAGGCTACCTGCTTTCTTTGACTCATAGTCTCTTCTGTCTTCAAAACCAGCAATACAGCAGCTTTTATTTTATGAGGATCTTTATAATTGTGTTTGACCCATCCTGTTAACAGAATAATTGCCTTATTTCAAAAGCTTTGATTTAATAACTTCTGTAAAATAATTTTTACCATGGAATTAACATAGTCACATGTGTTAGGCTGTTGACATTTTTGGGTGGCTTATTCATTCACTAAGGAGGTACTTCACATTTAATTCCTTTGGGAAAAATCTATATAAGTTTATAACAATTTTGGGAATGAAGAAATAGGACAAGGGTTAGTTAAAGGTGCTTGCCTGTAAAGCTTGTCTGGCTTAGGTGTGATGATGCACACTTTAAACCCAGTACTCAGGAGGCTGAGGTAGGAGAATCGATGTGAGTTTGAGGCTAGCCTAGGGCTACAGTGTTATTTGTAGGTCAGCCTGGGCTAGAGTGAGATGCTTCTTTGACACAAACCAAATTTACCCATCCCAACATGCTCTTCTTGGTGATTTGTCTAGCTTGGAACAAGCAAATTATTGTTAGATTTTCTAGAATTTCTACTGCTTCATTTTGAAAACTCTGCGTTGTCTAGGCCCTCCAGTGAAATGCTGAACAGAAAATGGCAGCAAGATCTCTGAAGCAGACCAAGACTTTATGCAGGAGGATACATGAAAAAGACTCATGCTCACAGGAGGGAGGTATACAAGCAAAGGTGTGAGGTAGAACAGGCAGGTGGGAGCTGCAGAGGGAAAGGTTTATCTGGCTGATGAACACAAGTGGAATCCTCAAGGGCAGACAACACATTTACACATTTAAGTTGTACAATTCAGTGGTTTTAGCTGGGCCTAATGATTCAGGTCTGTGATATCAGCACTGAAGCTGAGGCAAGAGGATTGCCACTAGTTTGAGGCCAGCCTAGGCTATAGAATGAGACCCTGTTTCAAAAAACAAACACCAGAACTAGGGAGATGGTATGCAGTTAAAAGTGCTTGCTTACAAAGCCTGCTGTCCCAGGTTCAATTCTCCAGCACCCATACAAAGCCAGATGCAAAAAGTAGTGTGTATGTATGGCATTTGTTTGCAGCAGCAAGAGACCACAACACCTCCACACACAAATAAGCTCTTCCCCTCACCCCCAAAGTTAAGACTGAGGATGTAGCATTCATGAAGCCCTGAGTTTGATATATGGCACCATATAAGACTGATCATGGTGGCAATTACATGTAATCTCAGCAGGCAGAGGCAGGAGGATTATGAAGTTCAAGGTTCTCCTCAGACACACACCACCATGCTTGGCTTTAAAAACAATGATTTTAAGAGCCGGGCGTGGTGGCGCACGCCTTTAATCCCAGCACTCAGGAGGCAGAGGTAGGAGGATTGCCATGAGTTCAAGGCCACCCTGAGACTACAGAGTGAATTCCAGGTCAGCCTGGACTAGAGCAAGACCCTATCTCGAAAAAAAAAAAAAAAAAAAGATTTTTTTTTTATGTTTATAGTTGTACAATCTGTATTGTAATCTAATTTTTAAACATTTTCATCACCCCTATTCCTCACCCACAGAATCAATTATATTGATATAATAGCAAAAAGATTTTTTTTGGGGGGGTGGGAATAGAACTTCACTCGCACAGACTAGGAAAGTGCTTTTCTAGTGAGGTAAATCTTCAGCCCTAGAAACTGAAGTTTAAAAATGACACTTTTTTTTAAAAAGCTGTTTGTTATGTAAGACTTGGAGCTTTTGAACCTTCTGTCTCAGCCTCCTGAGTTCTGGGGTTACAGGGATGTGCCTCTACACCAAATTTAAATACTCTATTTTATATGTGTGTGTGCATGTGTGTGTGTGTGTGTGTGTGTGTGTGTGTGTGTGTGTGTGTGTGCAGAGGTTAGAGGACTTTGTTTTGTTTTGTTTTTTAAGGTAGGGTCTCGCTCTAGCCCAGGCTGACTTGGAATTCACTTTGTAATCTCAGGCTAGTCTCAAACTCCAGGCAGTCCTCCTACCTCGGCCTCCCTTTAGCCCAAGGTGACCTGGAACTTACTCTGTGTATAGCCCCTGGCTGGCCTCAGATTTACAGCAATCCTACCTCAGCCTCTAAAGTGCTAGGACTAAAGGCGTGCAGGCCTGGTTCAGAGCTGCAGTTTGCAGTCAGACTGAGCTCCAGTGATTGCCTCAATACCCTCTCCCTCTACTCCCACACCTGGCTTTCTACATGGGTACTAGGGATCAACCTCGTTCTCTCAGGCCTTCATGTTGTGTGTCAAGGGCTCTTGCTGAGCCATATTTCCCCAGCCCCAAACATTCTATTTTTGATTAGATTTAACAATATTTTAGTAAAACCTCTAAGTTATTTATTTAGTTATTTAGTTGAAAGATATATATATATATATATATATATATATATATATATATATATATATATATATATATATATATATAGAGAGAGAGAGAGAGAGAGAGAGAGAGAGAATGGGCACTCCAGGGCCTCCAGCCACTACAAATGAACTCCAGATGCATGTGCCACCTTGTGCATCTGGTTTCATGTGGGTACTGGGGAATTAAAATCAGGACTTTCTGCTTTATAGACAGGTGCCTTAACCACTGATTCCTCTCTCTAGCCCCCTTCTAAGTTTTTTTTTTTTAAAAAGCACCATTGCATAACTACTAAATCAACTAAAAACAACCAAAATAAAAACCATCCAAAACGGAAAACCTGAACAACTGAGCATATTGTTGGTAAGAATACAGAACTCACATTGCTGGTAGAAATGCTAGTAGCCTCTTTAGAAAGCAGTCTGGCAGTTTCTTATCAAGTTAACCATATGCTAATGTACCAACTCAGCAGTACCACCTCTAAGTATAGTATTTACCCAAGGGAAACGAAAACATGTCTATACAAGACTTTTACATAAATATTTGTTGCTTTATTCATATAACCAAAAATTGGAGACAACTCAAGTGTCATCAAGTATAGCCATGAATGGAGGACTACTTATCAATAAAAAAGGATGAAATACTAACATACCTAACATGCTAAGTGCAGGTAGTCAGGTGCACAATCCAGGATCTGCGATTCCATTTAGAAGACATTCTAAGAAAGGCAATACTGGGTGGGGGGGGGGGATAGCTTAGCAGTTAAAGGCACTTCCTAGCAAAACTGATCAGCCCTAGTTGGATTCTCCATTTCCCACCTAAAAGCCAGATGCATAATGTAGCACATGCCTCTGAATGTTTCCTTGTGGCATCAAGAAGCCCTGGTGCACATACACTCTATCTCACACTCTCTCAAATAAATAAATATATTTAAAAAATAAAAATTCAAAGAAGGCAAAACCTCAAGAACAAATCAGCTATCACAGGAATAGAGTACCACCACGACTAGAGGTGAGAGGAATAGATTAGCTACAAAAAGGCACAAGGGCCTGGACTAGAGTGAGACCTTACCTCAAAAAACCAAAGGGAAAAAAAAGGCACAAAGGATTTTTTTTATGGTGACAGGGTTTCATGTAGTCCAAGCTGGCCTTGAACTTAAGTAGCTGAGAATAACCTTTACTTCTGATTCTTCTGCTCCTACCTCCTAAGTACAGCATGTATCACCAACTGTCTCTGGTTTACAGAGGAACTTTTATTTTTGCTTATTATTATTTGTGTGTGTGTGTGTGTGTGTGTGTTTCGAATGCATGTCTATGTGCCCTGGAGGTGCTCCATGTGCTTGCCTGTAGTGGGGTACAAGGAACCTGCAGTGGCCAGAGCTGAAAGTCAGGTGTCTATTCCATCATTCTATGCCCATTCTTTTTTTTTTTTTTAACCCTTTAAAAATGTTTATTTATTTACTTGTTTATTTATTTGCAAACAGAAAGAGAAAGAGGGAGAGAGAGGGAAAGAAAGAGAATGGGCACATCAGGGCCTACAACTGCTGCAAACAAACTCCAGGTGCATGCACTACTTTGAGCAATTGGCTTTATGTGGGCACTGGGAAATTAAACCCAGGTTGTTAGGCTTTGCAGGCAAGCACCTTAACTGATAAGCCATCTCTCCATCTATTTTTATTTGAGCCAAAGTTTCTTACTGATCCAGGAGCTTGCTGATTTTTTTCATGAGCTCCAGCAATTCCTGAGTCTCTGTTTTTTTTACGGACTGGCATTACAGGTGCAATGGCCATGCCCAATTGTTTTAGCATGATTACTGGAGATACAAAGTCATGTAGTCTCAGGCCCTTGGATTAGTGCAGGAAGTGCACCTAACTACTGAGCTACCTCTCCAGCCCAAGGGAATTTTTTGTTTTGCTTTGTTTTGAGGTAGGGTCTCACTCTGGCCCAGGCTGACCTGGAATTCACTATGTAGTCTCAGGGTGTCCTTGAACTCACTTTGATCCTCCTACCTCTGCCTCCTGAGAGCTGGGGAGTAAAGGTATGTGCCATCATGCCTGGCTCCCCCCACCCCCAGGTAGGGTCTCACTCTAGCCCAGGCTGACCTAGATTTCACTATGTAGTCTCAGGGTGACCTTGAACTCACAGTGATCTTCTGTCTCACAAATGCTGAGATTAAAGGCATGTGCCACCATGCCTGGTAAGGGTTTTTTTAAGTGATGGAAATGTTTTGTTCTAGATGGTGGTAACACAGCTATATGTATTTGTTAAAACTTATTTAAGGGGCTGGAGAAGATGGATCAGTGGTTAAGATGCTTGTCCACAAAGTCTGATGACCAGGGTTCGATTCCCCAGTACCCATTCAAAGCCAGAAGCACAAAGTGGTGCATGGATCTGGAGTTTGCAGCAGCTGGAGGCCCTGGTGTGATTATTCTGTCTGTCTCTTTTCTCTCTCTCTGCTTGCAAATAAATAATTTTTTTTTTCAAGGTAGGGTCTCACTCTAGCCCAGGCTGACCTGGAATTCACTATGTAGTCTCAGGGTGGCCTCAAACAGTCCTCCTACCTCTGCCTCTTGAGTGCTGGGATTAAAGGCGTGCACCACCACTCCCCACTAATAAAAATATTTTTAAAACAACTCATTTAAACCACACAATTAAAAAGGAGGAGGAGAGATGGCTAAGGACCTAGGTTCAGTTTCCTAGTACTCATATAAAGATAGGTGCACAGAGTGGCACCTGCACCTGGAGTTTGTTTGCAGTGGCTAGAGGCCGTGGCATACCCATTGTATCTGTCTTTCTTGTCTGTCTCTTTCTGCATGCAAATAAATAAATAGTTTAAAATAAAAGGAAGAAGCCGGCGTGGTGGCGCATGCCTTTAATCCCAGCACTTGGGAGGCAGAGGTAGGAGGATCGCCTTGAGTTCAAGGCCACCCTGAGACTACATAGTGAATTCCAGGTCAGCCTGGACTAGAAGCGAGACCCTACCTCGAAAAACCAAAAAATAAATAAATAAATAAAATGAAATAAAATAAAAGGAAGAGGAAAGCTTGGTTTGGTGTCTCATCGTATACTTTCAGCACTTGGGGATACTGAGGCAAGAGGATTGCTGAGAGCTGGAGACCAGCCTGAGATACCGAGCAAGTTCAAGGCCACTTTGGGCTACACACAGTGTAAGACCTTGTCTCAAAAAAATAAAAAAGGCTGGAGAGATGGCTCAGCAGTTAAGGTGTTTGCTTGCAAAGCCTAATGACCTGAGTTTGAGTCCTCAGTGCCCATGTACAGCCAGCTGCACAAAGTGGTATATGCCTCTGGAGTTCATTTGCAGTGGCTGGAGGCCCTGGTGCACCCATTCTCTTTGTCTGTTTCTCTTCTGTCTCTGTTTGCAAATAAATATTAAATTTTTAAAATCAAAAAGTATATTTATGTATATAAATAAATTTTTAAAAAAGAAAGAAAAATAGTTTTATGGGTAGATCAGTTCAGTGATTGTATGCTTAGCACTAGTTCATGTGAGGACCTGGAGTTTGATCACCAGCACCACAAAAAACAAAACAAAACATGGGGGCTGGGGAGATGGCTCAGTGGGTAAAGTGCTTGTCATGCAACCATGAGTTCCTGAGTTTGAATCCCCAGAACCCACATATAGCTGGATGCAGTAGTGTATCTGTAGTCTCAGCTCTCCTGGGGAGAGCGGGGAGGTGGAGGGCACGTGCAACAGCAAGTAAGAGACCCTGTCTCAAACAATGTGGAAGGTAAGGACCAACACTAGAGGTTGTTTCCTGGTCTCCATGTCTATGGTTTTGCATGTGTGCGCCTGCTTTTATACATATACCCAACACACAAAGAACTCTTAAAAAATGGAAGAATCATGCCAGGCATGGTGTTGCACACATCTATAATTCTCGATTATTCAGGAGGGTAAAGCAGTAGGACCTGACGTTTAGGTCAGCCTGGGTAACTTAGCAAGACCGTGTGTGTGTGTGTGTGTGTGTGTGTGTGTGTGTGTGTGTGTGTGTGTGTGTGTGTGTGTGTGTGTGTAAGGGCACACCAGGGCCTCTTGTCCCTGAAATTCAATGTCAGAATGCTTATGCCACTTTTTATGTGGGTGGCTGGGGAAGGCTTTGCAAGCAATCACTTTTAACCACCGAGCCATTTCCCTAGCCCCTCAAAATGAAACTTGAGAAAAGGATTGGTGTTGTAACTGAGTAGTTCTTGCCTAGCATGGGCATGACCCTGGGTTCAATCTCTAGTACTACCAGAAGAAAAAAATAAGACTTACTAGAGATAAATTATTCAACTGGAAAAACAAAAACATTTTAATAGAGCCTGGCAGGGTGGTGTACATGTGGGAGGTAGAGGCAGAAGGATAAGGAGTTCAAGGTCAGCCTTGGCTACATAGTGAGTTTATGGCTTCATGAGACAGAGGCAGGAGAATCAGGAGTTTAAGGTCAGCCTTGGCTACATAGTGAGTTTATGGCTTCATGAGACAATCTCTAAAAAGCAAAAGCATTTTTCATAACCTGCATGAGGACAGTTCCAGTCCACTCCTTCTGTGATGCTTCCTTTGTTCACCTTCTTGTTACGCTGTCCTCCATGAGTTCCTTCAGGTTCCTGCCTCAGCTACTCAGAGGTCACCAAAATGTGTTTGGCGTATCAAGACCATATCTAGGGCTGGAGAGATGGCTCAGCGGTTAAGGCACTTGCCTCCAGTGCCTAAGGCCCCCGGTTCAATTCACCAGTACCCACATGAGCCAGACCCACAAGGCTCTGGTGCTCTCTCTCTCTCTCTTTCTCTCTCTCTGCTTGAAAATGAATAAATAAAATTTTTAAAAAAGACCATATCTATAGATTTCTCTGTGACAGACCATACCCATGAGTGCTGACCAAGATGGGGCAAGACAGGGGATTATGGTGAGGCCGTCAGGATTTTCTGTGACTGTCATGCTCCTCTCCCAAGTATACATTTTCAGCTATTGCTGCTGCTCTCTTCTCCACAGGTTGGGACAAACATTCCTATGGTTACCATGGTGATGATGGGCATTCCTTTTGCTCCTCGGGAACTGGCCAGCCCTATGGTCCCACATTCACCACAGGGGATGTGATCGGCTGTTGTGTCAACCTCATCAATGGCACCTGCTTCTACACCAAGAATGGCCACAGCCTTGGTAGGTGCAGAGGGTCTCTCCTGTGGAGCCACTTTGGTTGGTGAGAAGTTCAGGGGCAGGCCTTGAAATCAAAACAGTAACCTGAAGCTTCTGCAGAGCTCCAGGGAACTGCCACCATTTTCAGCCATTGGAGTCCTTTCAGATCCCAATTTTAACCTGTCCGTGAAGCAGCATTTATTCAACCCAAGGTGGGTGCTGCAGTGTTTTCTGTCATGAGACTGGCCTGTCTATTGCACTTGGTACAGAAACCTTAAGGGCCTCAAATATAGTTAGTTGTCAGTGGTGAAGGTTTGCATAAAGCACATGTCCTGGCCCAGACTTTGACCAGTCCTTCTGATCGTTGGGGTGGTGGTTGCTGTGGAGCAACAACAGCAAGGGCTGCAGGACAGAAAGTAAACAGTCAGGCAGGGGTCAGATAGGGACAGAACTCTGGCCTGTTCGTGTTTAACATGCAGCAACCTTGGCAGAGTTACGCTGAAAAAATCCTGGGCAAAATCCAGACAGATGGAAGGATAGAATGGAGAAAAGTCAGGGGAAGAAGCAGGTGGCCTGAGGTTAAGTCTATGGCAATGGGTGTGGGAAGTGAGGAACATGTATGGTAGAGGACCAGCAGGATAGATGGGATAGATGCAATGCAAGAAGGAAATAAGGTAACAAAGTGGTTGAACTATGGAGTGTTAACCAGGAGGAGTAAAGTGAGGAACTCACAGGTCTTAATGGTCATAAACATTAGAACTTGAGCTTGAGAGTAGTGGTACAATGCCTTTAATCCTAGCACTACAAAGCCATTCTTGACTATATAGCAAGTAGGAGGCCAACCTCCTACAAGACATTCCATCTCAAAGCAGAACATAACAAAGCAAGAGAAAAAAAGAGAGGGAGCTTGGTGTGGTTGTGTATACCTACACTAAGGAGGCCGAGGCAAGATAATTGCTATCTGCCTGGGCTACATAGCCCATTCCAAGCCAGCCAGGGCTACATAACAAGACCTTGTCTTGACAAGCAAAAGAAGAAAGAGAAATGAAAACGAACTTGAAATGAGTGAGAGGGACTTTGGTTATTTTGGTGCCTTGCCCCAGTAGGTCCTACTAGGTGCTGACTGGTACATGGCTACACTGTTCCCAAGTTGCTGCCTAGCTGCTGGACATGGCTGAGATGGAGGATTCTCTGATCTAGCCATACCCTAGTTCTTCCAGTATGGTATAGTGAAGAGAGGACTGGCAACACTGCACCAGCCAGGTCACTAAGCCCTACAGGAATGGGAAATAGGTATTTTCCCCCCAGAGGCCTCTCCCTGTTGACTTGAGGGGCAATAAAAAGGCGGCTGTCACTCCCCATAGTGCCTTTGTAGCTTCTCTAGGAGATGAGCCAGCCAGAATCAGGGGACCTGAGGGAATTAGGTTTGCTGTTGACCGAGGATGAGTAGCCAGCATTCTTCATTTAGCAGGGCAGTCACACACCACAGCCAAGTAGGCAGGAAAGGACAGAAAGTTGGATGGCTGAGAGCATGGCACAGATGCAGAACTTCTCTTGGCGCACATCTGGAGAAAGTTCCCTGAGACTGATGGTCATCTAGCTGTAGTAACTGGTGAGGAGCTCATAGCTGGAGGGCAAAGTCTCAAGAGGGTTCTTTGTCTTCTCCCTACCCTGCCTTTGACTCCAGCTATTTCCTAGCTCTCTGCTAGATTCCAAGGGCCAGGGTTTTAGGCTCTCATTGCATTATTCTCTTTACCTGCCCTTCTGCGGCCCAGCTTAGTCCTGCTCTTTTAGATACCTGCCCTTTATATCCCTTCAGCTTGTCTACATCTTGCATAGCACATGGAACTTGTTGTATATTGTGCTGAACCTGCAGTATCAGTACAGTTAGGTCCTCTTCCTGGCCTTGGATGTGGCCAGGGACACCAAAGGGCCAAGAACACTTTAATTTTTTAATTTTTATTTATTGTTGTTTTTGAGCCCAAGCTGACCTAAAACTCACTCTGTACCCAAGGCTGGCCTTGAACTCACAGCAGTCCTCTTACTTTAGCCTCCTAAGTGCTGAGTTAAAGGCATTTGCCATGACACCCAGCAGTGTTTTGATTTATTTGAACATGCACATATAGACCTTTTAGGGTCTCTTGCCACTGCAAACAAGCACCAGATGCATGTGCCATTTTTTTGTGTGTCTGGTTTTACATGAGTGCTGGGCAATGGAACCTGGGCTGGTAGGCTTTTCAAGCAAGCACTTTAATCTCTGAACCATCTCCCTAGCTCCTCACAAGAATTCTTTTCTAGCCATGTCCCTAGTGTTCTGTAGGAAGTTCCTGGCCACTTTAATGTCAGTCTAAACCCTCAGGCCATTTTTAGTATTCATCTCTGCCTAGTGAATGCTTTTTATAGGCTCCATGTAAGACTGTATGCATGTTGTAATTAGACTTCACATAGTAATACACTGTTTTTCCAGCCTCTAAAATATTCTATAGTCTTGCTTGTTATTTCATTATTTAAAAACCATTTCAGCATTTACTTAAAATATGACATTGTCACTTAAAATATGATAAACTTGTTTGAGAGAGAGAGAGGGTTGTGTTTTTGGACACACTGGGAATTGAATGAACCCAAGGCTTTGCATATATGAGGCAAGCACTCTCCATTGAGATATATTACAAGTCCACGAATATATTTTGTTCACAAATATACTGGAAGGGGGACTGGGTAAATACCTCAGCATTTAAGGGTGCTTGCCATGCATGCATGAAGGCACGAGAGGGCCTGATCTGCTCTGAGATTGATTTCCTAGCACCCACATAAATAGCTGGTATAGCCACGCAAGCCTGTAACCCCAGTTCTGTGAGTAGTGAAGATCAGATGATCACTGGGGCTCAATTAACAGATTGTATCTCAACGAAACATGCAAATGAGCAATAGAGCAAGGCACCCAGTGTCTCTGGTCTCTGTATGTACACACAGACATACACGCACATGTGTGTGCATGCTCAAAAAGAAATTTTGGGCCAGACATGGTGGCATATACCTGTAATCCCAGCACTTAAGAGGCTGAGGCAGGAGGATCTCTTTGAGGTCGAGGCCAGCCTGGGCTACAGATGAGTTCCAGGTCAGCATGGGTAGAGTGAGACTCTGTTTCTAAATAAACAAACAAACAAACAAATAAATGATCATTAATAAATTAATAATTAAGTGAATAAATGAATAGTGAATAAATAAATAAAATTTTATTTGGAAAAGGAAAGGACCTTCACTGTACATTTGAGCTTGTCCTAATAAATATCAGCCATTTAAGAATTATGTATGGGGGCTGGAGAGATGGCTCAATGGTTAAGGCACTTGCCCGCAAAGCTTAACCTGTGTTTGATTCATAGTACCCATGCAACCCAGATGTACAAAGGGGCACATACAACTGAAGTTCATTTGCAGTGGCTAGAGGCCCTGGCCTGCCCATACTCTCTCTCTCTGAATCTTTTTCTTAGTCTGTATCTCTCTACTTGCAAATAAATAAAATACATATATTTTTAAAAAGAATTATGTATGGTTGTGGAGGTAGAGAGCTTGCCTAGTATGCTTAAGTCCTTAGGTACATTCCCCAGTACTGCAGAACAAAACAAGACCCAGAACAAAGCAGCAGTTGTATTAAACTGAACCTGGTGGTACAGGCTACAATCCCCAGCTACTTGGATGGCTGCTATGCTCACCACTGTACCAATAACACCACATCCCACCTACTTGGGAGGCTGAGGCTGAAGATGACAAGTTCAAGGCCAGCTTGGATTTAAAAAGACCCTATCTTGCTGGGCATGGTGGTGTGTATTAGTCAGGGTTCTCTAGAGGAAACAGAGTTGATAGAATGGATTATAATAAAAGGGAATTTATTGGGATAGTTTATGACAGTACAATAGTAGCAGTCTGTAGGCCCACAGGTAAGGAACCATTAGCTGTTCAGTCCAAGTAGATGGATGTCTCAGTAGTCCCAATCCATCCCAGAAGGCCTGATGAATCCCTGGGGAGCGGCTTCTCTTCAGTCCAATATGTGAGGCCGAGGAAACTGGATTCCGATGTCCAGGAAGGGTAAGAGAGCAGGATGCAAGTGCAAGTCACGAACAAGCATCAGCAGCTGGAGGAGGAAGGAAGAGCATCTCCTTCCCCCTAAACTTCCTTATATTAGTCTCCTTCTGGAAGGCCCTCCTAGGATTACTATGGATTAGCTCAAATTGACAAACTTAACCATCACAAGTCTTCTCCAAAATCCCTAAAGGAATTTGTCAATCCTTGCAGGCAAACTAAGAGACCCGCCCAAGATTATTATGGATTAGATCAAATTGACAAATTTAACCATCACATGGTGCACGCCTTTAATCCCAGCACTCAGGAGGCAGAGGTGGGAGGATCGCCATGAGTTCAAGGCCACCCTGAGACTACATAGTGAATTCCAGGTCAGCCTGGACTAGAGCTAGACCCTACCTCGAAAAACAAAAAAAAAAAAAAAACAAAAAAAAACAAAAACAAATAAATGAATAAATAAAGCAACAAATCACTTGCCTACTATGATTGAGGCTCCACCCTACAATGGAAAAAAAAATTATGTTAGCTCAAAGCTCATGTATTACCATCTAATCAATAATAATATTGATTAAGACCTTACTGCTGATAAAATGGCTATGGCCTATCCCTGGCACTCTCTAGATCATGAAATTTCATGGTTAGAGTGACAGATGCTTGTTGAATCTTACCATGTTCTATTTCCATGTCATAAGCCATCTTATCAATAATGTGCTTCAAACTGTAATCATGTCTCCTTTAGAGAAGTAAAATGACATTTCCTGCTTCTTTTTTTAAAAAATATATTTTATTTATTCATTTTCAAGCAGAGAGACAGAGAGAGAACACCAGGGCCACCACCTTGTGGGTCTGGCTTATGTGGGTCCTGGGGAATTCAACCCGGGGCCTTAGGCACTGGAGGCAAGTGCCTTATCTGCTGAGCCATCTCTCCAGCCCAACATTTCCTGCTTCTGGCCCTCAGCCTTATGTGCCATCACTCAGTGTCTGTATAATAATTCCTAGTCGTGTATTGGCTCTCCTGCTGGAATTAGGAGCATGCTGAGGGCCAGCCTGCTTGAAGCTGTTTCCCTAGGAGAAACACCATGGTTTTCATCTGTGAAGTAGTATCAGAGTCAGTGCATATCTTCCACAGCTATTCTAGGAGGCAGATCTGATGTCAGACCTCACCAATGCTATCTTTCTGGGATGTTGTTTCTCTTCCTGATGAGGGTTAGAGGATGCCTAGGAACCTCAAAGGCCAAGAAATAAGAGGCTCCCAGAAAACAGAATTATCTTAATAGGAGGGCTGTGAGGCCTTGAGCAAGGCCTTCTTGGCTCTTCAAATTTTGAGGTCCTTCTGCTGGTAGATATTGCTTAGGCCTATTCTTATGTTTCATATCCTCTTTTCTCCACCCCCACTGTTGCTTAGGACTGGGGTCTCAGGAGTTTCACCCCCTCTCTTAGCATGAGGGTTTGTAGGATGCTCAGGCTTGGACTATGTGGAGCCACCAAGGACTTGGAACTAGTGTGGTCTACGATAATAGCTGCCACCTTCCATATCTCTGTCAGTTTAGACATGATGTTGGAGTATTAGACTAGGAATGCGTCCAGACTCGCCACTGCTGATATCTCCATGACCATTGGCAATTCATTTAACCTCTGAGGCTTACTTTGTGAGAGGGTGGAAGAGCTATGGACAATTACTGTAGTAGTTACCTTCTCCTTGCTGGGACAGAAGCAGATTATGGAAGGAAAGAGTTTATTTCCAGCTTAGTTTTGAGGGAAGTTTCACCATGGAAGGGAAAGAATAGCAGAAGCAGACAGTTGGGTATCACACCTCATCAGCAGGCAGGAAGGACAATAAGCCTGCCTTAAATACCCAGTAGGGCTGCTAATAAACCTCAAATCTGCCCCTAGTGACACATCTCCTCCAGCCAGTCTCTACTTCCCAAAGGCTCTACCCTGAGACTTGTCAAGCTGGGGATTAAGTACAAAGCTTAAAATCATGAATACATGAAAAAAAAATACTAAAAATAAAGAAATAAGGAAAGAACAAAAGCTGGGCGTGGTGGCGCCCAGCACTCGGGAGTAGGAGGATTGGATTGCTGATTACTGTGAGTTCGAGGCCACCCTGAGACTACAATAGTGAATTCCAGGTCAGCCTGGACTAGAGCAAGACCCTACCTCAAAAAACAAAACAAACAAAAAACAAAAAAGAATACATGAGGTTATGAGGGACATTTTACATTCAAAACCACCACAGTTACCTAAGCCTTTCATTTCCCTTCTGGCCAGGCCATCCAACATAGGGCAGGCCCTAGTACATGTTTGGCCACCATTCCACCAGTTTTGTGAGGCATGGGAGACTAAAGGGCCAGCCCTATCTAATGACCTGATCACTGTTCCTTTTCCTCCACAGGTATAGCCTTCACAGACCTCCCGGTAAGTATCACTAATGGGTCTTCCCCTCCTGGGCATTGGGGGCTGCCTGGGATGGGGTGTGGTGGTGCCTGCAAGTGCAGGGTGTGGAGTCTGGCCCTTTCCCCAAGCAGGGATGTGTGCTGTGCTGTCAGCTTGAGGGTGCCAGTAGGGGGTACCTGCTGGCCTTCCTCTCTCTCCAGCAGCAAGGCCTGGTCTTCCTCCACGACTTTTAGCAGGTGACAGAAATTTGGGGCATTTTCTAAGGCAGTTGTGGGGGGTGGGGCAAGGGATGGTGATGGAATGAGGGTAATTTACGGCTCAGCTGGTCTGAGGCAGTTCCCTGGGGCTTCTTGCCATGGACTGGGTGTGGAATGTAGGGACTTGTTCCTTAACTTAGGAATCTGGTCCCTGTAATGACCATGAGAAATCTCTGAGGAAAGCCAGCATCCTTGGGTAGACCTAGACTACTGCCATTCAAGGTTCCTCCAAACCAGGGATCGAGTTCTGGCAGGGGCTTTCTCTTAGAAAAGGACTGGGATTTCCCATGGGCTTGGTTTGGGGCACACCCCCCTCCTCCTGTATACCCCGTTACTTGACTGTGAATCATCACAGGCATTGTCACATGCAGGGCCTCCACCCAAAATGCTGGAAGCCTGGCCTGACTCTGTGCCCTGGCTGGTTCTGGAAGGAGAAAAATTTGCTGACTCTGGTGGCGGCTTTAGGATCCTGGGCACTCCACAATGTCCCAGGAAATGTCCTTGTGACCTGAGGGGCCTCTGAAGCCCAACTGCAGTATCCATGGTCATGTTTGAACCTCTTGTTTATGGATAAGAATCCTTCCCTCCTGCCTGGAAGCCCCAGAGAGGGGGCTGTGTCCTAGACAAAGCAAACCCAGGAGAATTCTGACTCTGGCTGGGGAAGAATCTAGGTGTGGAGACATGACTTGAACAGACGTGAGTGTGGGCAGTATGCTACTAAGTGCTAGAAAGAATGGGAAATGTCCCCGTGAGCATTGATTTTCAGGAAAGATTGTTAAAGGAGGTGGGCTTTACCTATGGTATGGAGGATGGGAGGGAAAGAAAAAGAATAAGAGGTCTTTGGGTTCAGAACTCATAGTAGGCTGAACCCAACATGCCCAAGAAATATACATGGTACTCATGGACAAATTATAGTCTAAGAATTGAAAGGCAAAGAAGGGGACAGGAAACATGCCTGTAATCCCAGCACTTGGGAGGTGGAGGCAAGAGGATCAGGAGTTCACATTCATCCTCACCTACATAGTGAGTCTGAGGTCAGCTAGGCTATATGAGACCATGTCTCAAAAGACAGAAAAGAAATAGAAGGCTGATGGGGTTCTTAGGAAGATGATACACAGTGATACAGGAAGGAGGTGGGGCATGCTGTGAGCAATGACAGCAGGAGCCACAGCAGGCACTGAATAAGGGTGTGACCTGGCAAAAGCTGATCATGGCAGGTGAGGGATGGAAAGGAGAGAGCTCCACTGCTGCACTCATCCCAGCCCACAAGCCTCTGAAAGAATAATGGCCTCCTCTACCCATGGCCAGCTCCTGAGTACAACTCACCTATACATTTGCCTGATGTTCATTTCCTTCCTCTCCTTCACCAACATATCCTCTCATGAACCTCGTTTTTGGTGGCTAAGCAATCCTTGACCCTGGATCTCTTTCTAAGAGGAACTATTTTCCACTCCATAGTATAGTTTTTATAGGTACACATATAGAGTTGGGCAGCCCCATCTGCTACTATATGCCGTGACTGAGTTCTAGAAGGTCCTTTTGGGGACTCGGTGGCCTTTGATACATAACAGGGTTGAACCTTGCTTGCTTGCTTTTCTTTTGCTTTTCTCGTCAAGATTTTGGGTAGTGTCCCTGGTAGGGAAGTAGCCTCCACCCTGAGACTTGCCTTAGTACTGGACAGCAAGAGCCATGAAGGTGAAGAGAGGCCCTGCTGGCACACTGCTCTCCAGGACTTAACTGACATTCATTCTCCTCCCCAGGCCAACCTCTACCCTACTGTAGGCTTGCAGACACCTGGAGAGATTGTGGATGCCAACTTTGGACAGCAGCCCTTCCTTTTCGACATTGAGGACTATATGCGGGAGTGGCGTGCCAAAGTCCAAGGCACTGTGCATGGCTTCCCCATAAGTGCCCGGCTTGGAGAGTGGCAAGCTGTGCTGCAGAAGTGAGTATCACCCCCAGGCCTCACAGTGCCGTAGACATGTGCAGTGCTGTTTCTACCAATTCCTGAAGGAGAGTGTGCTACCAGGAAATACTACTAGGTGATTCAGCTGCTGCTGCTTCCCTGTCAGCAGTGGCCAGATCTCTTCATGTTCTGGAACTGTTCCTGGTTAAACCTTTGCCCCTTAACCAACTTGAAGGCTCCTGTGTGTTCGTTTCTATCCCTGGACTATTTTGTAGACTGGGTTCTAGAACCCTCTGTGATCTCTTCTTCTCAGGGCACTTGTTTCCACCATAGGACATATACATCTTATCAGCCTGTGGCCTGAGATCACTTTGTAGGGTCAGTCTCAGCTAAGTCCCCTGCATCCATGGAAATGATGATAGGAAAAGTCTTCTCTAGAACCTGGATCCTTGGCTGCTTAATTTCTACATTGTCTTAGAAGCCAGTCAGCTGACACTCCAAAAAGAGGACAGATTTAATTCTTTTTTTACTAGCTAACTTGAGGCCTGCATGAAGTAATGACTAAGTACTTCCTTTACACTCTTGTTAGGAGGTGGATATTAGCTTGGTTCCTAAGGGTGGGGACAGGCTTAGCTCCTGTTAGCCTTGGTCATTTGCAAAGGCATCAGGGGAGTGAGGGGGTTCTCTCTGCATCCTTCTTTCTCACCCTCCCGCCTCTCCCTTCTTTCTCTCTCACTTCTAGGTGAATTGAACCTAGAGCTTTGCGCATCTTGGTACACACCCTACCACTGAACCACATCCCTAGCACTCAGCCTTCCTTTCTTAAGGAATTGATATTGAGGCAACCCTAGGGAAAGGCTGAGGCAAGAACTAGATAGCCAGATCTTCCTTGGGAAGAACAGTATGACCACCTCTGGTTCCCAGCCCAGCATATAAGAAGTGCTGTTTTAGCCGGGCGTGGTGGCGCACGCCTTTAATCCCAGCACTCGGGAGGCAGAGGTAGGAGGATTGCCGTGAGTTCAAGGCCACCCTGAGACTACATAGTGAATTCCAGGACAGCCTGGACTAGAGTGAGACCCTACCTCGAAAAACCAAAAAAAAAAAAAAAAAAAGTGCTGTTTTGGGGGCTGAGATGATGGCTCAGTCATTAAAGGCACTTGCTTGCAAAGCCTGCCAGCCCAGGTTCAATTCCCCAGTTCTCACAAAGGCCCATGAAAAGTGGTGTGTTTCTGTTCCCTAAGATGATGGGAGGTGGGGCCAGGAAAAGCTCTTGGGCCAATTTGCAGACTGGCAGCTTGTTTGCTACAGCCAGAGATTCCTGTCTCAAAGAAGGTGATGGAACACATTCCTCTGATCTCTACACGCTCATATGTGCAACACATTTTTTAAAAATTAAGAAACAAAAAAGGAAAAAGAAGTGCTTCAGCACACCAGAACAGCCCCAGTCCCCACAGCATACTTGTTGGATGGCCAAGAGGAGAGGTGGAACTACTTTGAGGGCCTGGGCTCAGCACATGAATGTTTTTGTTTATATGTGTCTCACCATGTGTCTGTATGTGTCCTATGCAGTATTTGCCAAGATCTGCATATAATTTGTTTGTTTGTTTGTTTGAGGTAGGGTCTCACTCTAGCCCAGGCTGACCTGGAATTCACTATATAGTCTCAGGCTGGCCTTGAACTCGATCCTCCTACCTCTGCCTCCCAAGTGCTGGGATTAAAGGCGTGTGCCACCACGCCAGGCTTGCAAATAAATAATTTTTAAAAAAGAAAAGAAGATGGGTGTGGTGGCGCACCCCTTTAGCCCCAACACTCTGGAGGCAGAGGTGAGAATATTGCCATGAGTTTGAGGCCAGTCTGATACTACAGAGTGAATTCTAGGTCAGCTTGGGCTAGAGAGAGACCCTACCTCAAAAAAACCAAAAGAAAAGAAAAAAGAAAGAAAGAAAAGTAGTTCAGTTATTGAGAGCACAATATATAATATGTAATTCATACTTAATGTATAATCCATAATAAGAGGTCTTTATTAATTTTTACTTTGCACCAAACACTTAATTTATATTATTTACACCTTAAAACATGAGGGGGGGCTGGAGATATGGCTCAGTGGTTAAGGCGCTTGTCTCCAGTGCCTGAGGCCCCTGGTTCGATTCCCCAGTACCCACATGGGCCAGATCCACAAGGTGGTGGCCTTGGTGCGCTCTCTCTCTCTCTCTCTCTCTCTCTCTCTCTCTCTCTCTCTCTCTCCCTCTCTCTCTCTCTCTCTGTCTCCTGTATCTCTCTGCTTGAAAATGAAAAAATATTAAAAAAAAAAAACATGAGGAGCAAACTGGGCACAGTGGATCATGCCTATAATCCCAACACCTGGGAGGCTGAGGGAGGAGGATTACTGTTAGTTTGAGGCCAACATGGGCTACATATTGAGTTCCATGTCAGTTTGGGTTAGAGTGAGACCCTGCCTCAAAGAAAAGAAAGAGAAAACGAGAAAGAAAAACAAACACAAGGGGACTCTAACAGGCAAATTTGCATAGCTCTTGGGACATTTGTGTTAATAGTTCATGACAACATATATTTGCACACACTTATGTATTTATTCCCGTCATGCATTACATCAAAGATGAGAGCTTATCCTTCTGCTTTCTACATGTACATGCATATGTACACATGCATGGATGTGGCACTGCTCAGCCAGCTTTTTGAATAAGATTTAATGGGCCTTTCCTAACATTTGTGTTTTTGTTGGCCCTGCTATACCTTTCCCTTCCCAGCAAAATCAGCCTGATATCTTGGTATCAGGTATGGTATGTCATGGAGTAACTTTGGCTCATGGGCAAGCTCCTACCACTAAGAGGCAATGCTGCCAAACAGCATGCTCACTGGGGAATGAGGCACATCTACCTGGTGCAAGCAGCCCTAGAGGACCTCCTGTGTCTGGCAGGCGTCTTGTGTTCCAGGCATCCTCTGTCTGGGCTATCAGACTGCCTGCCTGGCTGGTTGCCATTTTAGGCAGCCCTGGGTGAGTCCATTGGCCAGCTATTGGTTTGCTTTAGTTCACCAGAAGCCAGCCACTTCTATGAGTTTGGAGGCCATGTGTTCCAAAGAAGTGCAGCCACTTTGAGCAGTGAGCACAGATGTGAACAACCCCTTTCCTGCTTGACAGCATAAGCATTTAGGGAAATTCTCACTTCCTTCTCTCCCATTCAGTTCTGTGGAGGTCATACCTCCAAGGTATGTTTGGGAGACATCATGGGGAGGTAGTGTGTCCCCTCAAGTGCTGTGTGAGAAATATGTTTTTTGAGTGTTACTTTGAACTCTTTCTTTTTCTAGCATGGTCTCATCATACCTGGTGCATCATGGGTATTGTGCTACGGCTACGGCTTTTGCCCGAATGACTGAAACCCCGATTCAGGAAGAACAAGCATCCATAAAGAACAGACAAAGTAAGGTTAATTTTCCTCTCCCCTTCCCTCCTCACCTTTCCCTAATTCATGCCAATCCTGGTTATACTTTTCAAGGGTCCAATCCAACCTTGTCCTCACCACCCTGGAGACTAGTCAGTCCCAAGCCCTTCTCTCTGTCCTTCAAGACTGCATTGTTATATGGGCACCTGGTGTCCTGGAATGGTCTCAGAGCAGCCTCTCTAATACACTCTGAAAGCTGGGCATAGGCCTCTTCCTGGCATGGCTGAATCCCATTCCTTCATATTTGTTTCACTCACTGAGTCCTGGGTTCCAAACTGGATTCATGGTCTTCCAGAAAGAATAACTTTTACCAAAACAACTCCTTGCTTTCCCCACCATTTACTCAACTTGAGTAGATATTCTTGTTCCTAGCCAAAGGGAAGTTCAGTGGTCAGACAGGGTAAAGCTTATGATCTGTGGCTGCTGTTGTAACACCTTTCTGCTTTTCACCTCTGGTCCTGCCCTTTGCAGGGCAAAGGCAGCTCTTCTCATGTTTATGCTGCCTGGATACTATGTATTTGGGACTTTCACAGAGGATGGATTGGAATAGAGAATAGAGCCCAAATAGTATGAAATAGGAGGAGGAGAGAGTGGGTATATGTGCAGGCCTGTGAGTGCCTGCTTATGTCTCTCCAAGCCTGTTACATGTGTATGTGCACATATCTGTGTCTCCCAGGAAAGCTGGGCTCAGCCAAACAGATGGGAAGTGATCCCAGACTTGGGATCTGTACATGAGAGGGCCTCAGACCCAGATGTCACAACAAGATGCACCAAGTCCCAGGGCAAGAAACAGAAGGTGACAGAAAGATGCTGATGGCCAGAGATGGCAGTGAGAGGCTAATCTTTCCTAACTCTGGTCTGATCTTGCAACAGGGATCATGTTGCAGCCCTTGCAGATTGTCAGGATACAGTTCCTATCTTGATTGAGTGTACCTCCTCTTTTCACTTCCCTGTGAAGTGGAGGGGGGGAGGAGAGAGAGAGAGAGAAGAGAGAGGAGAGGAGAGAGGAGAGAATCTGTCTGAAGAGGAGCCCATGCTAAGATCATGCTTCAACATCCAGGACCTTTCCTCCAGCCAGGTCCCTGGCCATTGTGGTGGAGAAATCCACACTCCCCTCCTGTATCAAGATTCTTGACATTTGGCAAAAACCAGACTCTGCTATGGGTTCTGATAACCAGGTTCTTTCTTTAACCTCTTCTGTGAACATCCCACCAGCAGGTTGCTATGAGCAAGCTCATCTGACTCATTGCTGAACCTACCTTGAGTCTGGCAATGTCTGAGGCATGTGGCTCTGAGGAAAATCTGTGGCCCTCACTTACAGCTATGTTCTTGCTCTCTGCAGAGATCCAGAAGCTGGTGCTGGAGGGCCGGGTGGGTGAAGCCATAGAGACAACCCAGCGCTTCTACCCTGGGCTGCTGGAGCACAACCCCAACCTGCTCTTCATGCTCAAGTAAGTCAGGCCAGTATTCCAAAGTCTGGCCCCTCAGCTGGTGGCAGGATCTTGTAGCCCGGGCCAGGCCCAGAGCATTGCTGCTCTGTTCCCTTCACAGGTGTCGACAATTTGTGGAGATGGTGAATGGCACCGACAGTGAGGTCCGCAGCTTGTGCTCCAGAAGCCCCAAGTCTCAGGACAGCTACCCTGACTCCCCCAGCCTCAGCCCCCGACTTGGCCCCAGTAGTTCCCACATGCACAACACAGGTCAGCCATTCTCCAGAGGGCTCTGGGAAGAGCTGGTGTGGAGAAGAATGGCCACCCCACATACCCTTTCTTGTGTTGGGCTCAAGGCCAGCTGCTGGATTGGGGGGGGGAAGGGAAAGGGACCACTGTGGCAATCCCGGGGCCCTGCTTGATGGCAAGCTTGCTCCTCTTCTGACCATCCCTGGCTTCTAGGAGCAGACAGTCCCAGCTGCAGCAATGGCGTCGCATCCACCAAGAGCAAACAGAACCACAGTAAATATCCCGCACCCAGCTCCTCCTCCTCATCCTCGTCCTCCTCGTCCTCCTCTTCCCCGTCCTCCGTCAATTACTCCGAGTCCAACTCAACAGACTCCACCAAGTCCCAGCCCCACAGCAGTACCAGTAACCAGGAGACCAGGTGCCTGTCTTGCTCCACTCTCTCCACTCTGCTTCTGCTCTGTGCCTGCTGGGCCCAGCCTGTTCTTGAGTGTCACTCTCACCTTTGTTTTAGGTCTGTGCCTGTTAACTGGCTGGGCCAGACACCGATTGACTCTTGCTTGTGTCCTATGTAAGATTCAGCTGCCAGTTTCCTTGTCCCTGGTTTACTGTAACAGTGTCGACCCTACCAGACTGAGCATGTGGCCTCCTGCAAAGGGACTCCTTCTCCAAGGAGCCATTAGACCCTCCTTAAAGGAGTTTTTTTGGGATCTGGCTCCTGGGTAGACAGGTTAGCAAGCAGGTGACCTGGGCTATAGGCTGCAGCTACAGATGGCCAGCTGGGCTGCCTCCCTTCCCTTCCTTTCCCTTTCCTTTCCCTTCCTTTCTGATTTTATTTTTTTGCTTATTGATTTGTTTATTTAATTTTTGTATGAATGTGCCAGAGCCTTTTTCCACTGCAATGGACAACAGATACTTGCACCTCTTTTTGCATTCATCTTATGTAGTTGGCCTGGGAATTGAACCCAGCACCAGAAGGCTTTGCCAGCAAGCACCTTTCACTGCTGGGCCATCTTCCCAGCCTGAAAATGGCTTTCGACCTGTCCTAGGCTGACTCTCAGCCAAGGCCATAGAGATGCCAAATCAGTTCACTCAATGGGAATGGAGGGGATGTAATGAAGAAGTATGTCAGCTCAAATGAGAGCCAGGGCAAAGAGAGTCACAGATGTAGTTTATGGACAAGAATGAGAACCAGATGATAGGCCTCTTGGGGTAATTGTAATAGGGGCCAAGTTTTGGGGCCTGGGAAGCGTGGATTGTCTTTTCATTCATCTGCTGCAACAGCAGTGGCTAAGGCTTGAATGGAGACCTTGCCAGGTAGCTATAACTATATATCCTTGGCCAATTCCCATCTCAACCCTTCTCCACAGTGACAGTGAAATGGAGATGGAGGCAGAGCATTATCCTAATGGTGTGTTGGAAAGCATGTCCACACGTATTGTCAATGGTGCTTACAAGCATGAAGACCTGCAGACAGATGAGTCCAGCATGGGTAAGCACCATTTCCCAATGTTGTCATCCCGATGTTTCATGACAAGGCATTGCATTGTTCTGATGCCAGGCTTTGGCAGTTTGATAAGCTCTAGCCAGACTAGGTCCGCCACTTTCTCAGTCATGAATGCATCCTTGAAATGATTCCCAATGTATAGGGAGACCCAGGCATGCTGCAAAGACCAGACCCTCTAGTGTGGACACCCATGAGCACCATGTATCTGTGCAGGTTGGGAAGAAGAATTTTCTGAGTCCTGCCGAATTTCTTTTTTTTTTTTTTTTTTTTTTTTCGAGGTAGGGTCTCGCTCTAGCCCAGGCTGACCTGGAATTCACTATGTAGTCTCAGGCTGGCCTTGAACTCACGGCGATCCTCCTACCTCTGCCTCCCGAGTGCTGGGATTAAAGGCGTGCGCCACCACGCCCGGCTCGAATTTCTGACCTATATGCTAGGTGGACTTCGAGCACCTGTGCTCTGGCCACTCAACCCGTTCTCCTAGCCCTTGCCTGCCTTTGGCAGAAGCTAGTTTCACAAGGTTCTTCCTGCTCTTTCCTCCTCACCCTTCTAATGTGTTCTCTGCTGGCCTCTGGGTGCAGATGATGGGCATACGCGACGGCAGCTCTGCGGGGGCAACCAGGCTGCCACAGAAAGGATCATCCTGTTTGGCCGGGAGTTGCAGGCACTGAGTGAGCAGCTGGGCCGTGAATACGGCAAGAATTTGGCCCACACAGAGATGCTACAGGTATAGGATAAGCCAGGCTCTCCCCTCTCACAAAGCAGGCTCCCATTTGATGCTGGGGACAGGTTGGCTCTGGGAGCATCCAGGGGCAGTAACAATAGGATAGTATGGACTGTAGGTAGTAGCAGTACTGCAATACAGGTTCTAGTCATGTCTGCAGTGGCAAGTGAGGTGTCCTGAGTGTACCCTACCCCACCCACTCCAGACCCTGGAGAAAGTGCAGCCTTGCCCAACCCTTTAGTTAGTTATGTTGAGCTGACTTGGCACCATGTAGCAGTCTGTCCCCCACTGGAGCCATGGGGTTGTGTATAATGTGTGCCACATCCATCTAAAGAGTGTTCTATCCCTTAGGATGCCTTTAGTCTACTGGCATACTCAGACCCCTGGAGCTGCCCAGTTGGCCAGCAGCTGAATCCTATCCAGAGGGAGCCTGTGTGTGCTGCTCTCAACAGCGCCATTTTAGGTGAGTATATCTAATGAGAGCAGAAGCTGGACTGTGAGTATCTGGGTAGTTCCCTCCCCTTTTCCTAGGAATGGCATTGAGATTGGTACACGCTCTCTATGATGTCTTACAGGCTTCCAGGGCTACGCCTACTTTGATTACCTTTTCTCACCTATGTTGGTTGTTAAATCATGGCCATGAGCCTAGGCTAGCCTACCACTCTGGAGAAAGCCAAGGTCCTCAGTTTCCTAGCATGACTACAGCCTGGTAATTAGGATGCTCAGACACTGAACACTGTTCATGAGATTCTGCCCATTTCCTCTATCTTCTATCCCTAGGGAACTTTGACCTGGGCCCAAGCCCTTGTCATGTCATTGATTAGGTCTTGTATCTCCTCCACAGAGTCTCAGAACCTGCCAAAGCAGCCTCCTCTGATGCTTGCCCTGGGCCAGGCATCTGAATGTCTACGGCTCATGGCCCGTGCAGGCCTGGGATCTTGCTCTTTTGCCAGAGTTGATGACTACTTGCACTAGCTGACCTTACTGACTGGCCCCATCTGGCCCTTCTTCAGCCCTAGAGCTGGAGCAGCCTTGCCCTCCATAGGACCTGGCATGGGGATCTGGAAGCCATGGGCAAAGTCTACTCCTTCCTGGCTGGCGTTCCCCACCTCTCCTCCTTCCTCTTTCCCTCCCTTTCTTCCTTTCTTCCTTCCTTCCTTCCTTCCTTCCCTTCCTCCCTCCCTCCCTTCTGTCCTCTCTCCTCCTGTCCCTCCCTCAGTATCCCTTTCACGTGCAGCGGCCTGTGACACAGTATTGGCTGGTTACTCATGTAGCGCCTTCTCTTTTAAAGGAGGTTTTGTTTTGAGGAGGGGTTGGGGTTTTTTAATCTTTTTTTTTTCCTCCTGACTGAGCCACCAGTGTGTATCTCGGGAGAGTTGTGCTGAGCTGGTTTCTGCTAATTTAGTGATGAAGCCTATCCAGGTTGGTGATAGCTTATTATTTTCATAAGTAAAAACAAACACACAAACAAATGAGATTATATATATATATTAAATATATATTAAAAAAGACAGTATTTATCATAGCATTAGTAAGCCAACACCTCTTGGGTAAGGCTGTCCAGACACCATGTGTTTTTATTTGAGTCCAACTCATTAAAAAAGAATCATCTCTTGTCACCTCAATCAAGTGGTTTATTTTAGGCTCCCCCTTTGCTGAGCCACAGGCCCAGCTTCTGCCCATGAAAGCTGAATTGGCCTTTGGGGGGCCATTTAGTGGGTAGAATCAAGGTAAATTGTTTTGCAGTATCCTAAGAGGTGTGGGTCAATAGGTTTTTGAGAGCTGGACAAAGCAGAGAGCACTTCAGGGCCCAGGGGTCTAGAGAAGTGATGAGTTGGCCTGGGGCACACAGCACAGCAAAGCAAAGGAGCACAGGGTCCTTAGCCAGCACGCTGTCTACCACTCTGTCCTGCCTCTCACTGCCTGCCTTGCCCTCTTTCTTCCCTTCTCGATATCCTGCCTTCCCTCTTGTTAAGATGGCCAAATAATTCATTTAGTCTCATTTGATTGCCTGGAAACTACCTGCCTTCAACCCAGGAGCTGCTGAGTGCCAGATTGCCAAGAGGAAGACTCTATTTCTATTCCCAAGACAGAGGCCCTTGAGGACAGGGCTGCTTTCTTCCTGGCTGGGTCTTCATCATCGCTGCCCAGCTCCGATGGATTAATGCTTTCTGTGGAGAAATTGGTCCCTCTTGGAGGCAGATTCTTGGGCTACTGGTGCCCAGAGTGGATGGAACCCTGATACCCTCAGCCAGGCTGGTCCCTACAGCTTGGCCCCAGCTACTCTTAGGAAGAGGAAGGGACCCCATGGATCTTACAAATATCCCACCAGCTGTTTCAGATGGATCCTCACAGCTGGTAGAACAAAAGTTCCACTACCACAAGAATGACTTGAGATGCTGCCGGGACTTGGGGGGCTGCCACGGTGGAGTCCCACACAGAGGAGCAGCTGGAGGGGCTGGGATGTCTGTGCCGGCTTCACAGTATGAAAGCCCAAGCATCCTCTGCAGATGGCAGAGCCAGAAGTTGAACTTCTTCTAGTCCTTGTCTGGATCTGGGTTGGGTGAACTCCTGTTCTGTTAGTGGACACAAAAATATTTGGTGTAGCCTGTGCCTACCAGCCCCACAGCTTGACCATAAAAATAATTTAGACTATCTGCTGGTGAGGGGCCTCTGCCTTGGCTCTGGAATCTTCCAGAATTTTATCTTGGGGATGATCCTATTGGCTGTTTCTTTTTCTTGGTCCCTATCTGAGCACTAGCTAGCAGCCCATCAAGAGGATTTTTCCTGTATGTAAAGGAAATTCATTTTGTGCAAAGCTAGAAAAACTAAGCTCTAAACTCAGAGGTTGGAAACATCAGACTGTTATGTCGGCCAGCTTAGCAGAATTGGGAATGAAAACTAAAGGCATTAGTATCTGTGGTGGTGATCAGAGAACATCTCCACCAGCCATTCCCTTTTACAGTTAAGGAAACAGGTCCAAGAGATTAAGTGACTTGGCCAAAGTCACACAGCAAACAGTATCAGAGCCAGGACTGATATCCTTGTGGGTTGGACTATACTGCCTAGACCTGAAGCAGAATGGCAGGTGAGCCCTCTAAGGGTTAGACTGGTAGGACTTCTAGCAGTGCCTGAGCAGCTGGTACCTCCAGGAGTGGGAATGGGTGCTTAGACTTGGGTTGTGGAGCAGCTGAGAGAAGGCCTATAGGAAGGCTTGGGACTGCTGTGTGCTGCATAGGCTTGGGTGTCTGCCTGGCTCACACTCAGTACCCATGGCCACCTCCCCATTTTCTGTGCCTTATCTCACTGTTTCAGCTAAGTCCAAGTTGTTTACTCTGTTACTCTTCAGAGGGGCTCCCTGTCATGTCCTAGTTGGACAGCTCACCATTGCCCCACAAGCTGTGGGTGGAGAGGGTCAAAATCAAGCTGCTAGAGCTGACTGTCTTGCTGATAGTCCAAGTCTGCCTGCAGCCAGAGGAGCTGCACCCTATGTACCCCAAATCCTACTAACTTGCTTCCAGGAAAAGTGCCTGGGAACAGCTTTGTGAAGGGCTGGACCTGACCCCTGGGGACAGGAGGAAGACCAGAGCAGCCTTCTCTCCATACCTTCCCCTTGTGGCACCAGATTTTAGCTCTTTCCCGAGCAGACACTGGTAGACAACTCAAAAGAAAGTCAAAACCCCTCCACCCCATCCTTACCTACATGGGTCTGTGGCTGGGTGCAAGCTGTTTGAACAGGGACACCGCGAGATAGAGAGTGGGAACTGCCTGGCCACGGAGCACCTTCCCAGCCCTTAAGCAAGCACAAAGATGAGGCAGAAGACTGTTGGAGCTGCAAGTTCCTTTGGTTGCTCACAACTCAGGTATGTGTGCTGTGTGGCAGCTGGACAGCAGAACCCTATTTGACCACCAGTCCTAGGTACCTGGAACTGTGGCCAAATGGTGGCTTCTAGCTGCCCCCCAGCACCCACCTCTTTGCATAGGGTTTTCCTCCATTATTGACTACAGCTGAAACAGACAGCCTCCACATCTGTGCACACTGGTTCTGCCTTTGTCCTCCCAAGTTGATACTTGGCAATAGCATGAAACTTGTGGGTGTGGGAGGGTTGAGAGAGAATTCTAACACAAAACATCTTATTGAAATTGTACTTGAGATGAAAACAACTCTTGTTGTATTTTGACAGAATTATTTTTATTAAAATACACATCCATGAGCAATCATGAGTCTCGTCTGTTTCGAGTTTTACTGAGGGTTAGTGGTGCCACCTTTTGAGTACTCCAGCCCCTCATGCCTCAGGGACCTTTGAAACTTCCATGTTTGTAAGACCCCAAAGGTGGTGGTGGTACTTCAGCTAATTTTCTCCCTTGAAATAGATAAGGAAAACAGCAAATTTAACTTCATAAAAGTGGGCTACAGAATTTTTCCCCACAAAAGACTTTAAGATTATATCAGAAAAAAGAAAAAAAAAAAGATATCAGTATCCACAAGGAATTGATTTCAGGAAACCCCTTCTCCCTTCAGATACCAAATTCCTCAGATGTACAAGTCCCTTAAATAAAATGATACACTATTTACATTTTCATATGCTTAAAATAATTATTTAGAAAAGTTTCTTAGCTGGGTGTAGTGGCACATGCCTATAACCTCAGCATTTGGGAGATGGAGACCAGAAGTCAAGGCCTGCCTTGACTACAATAATGTTTCAGGCCAGCCTGGCTACATTAAAAAAAACAAACAAAAGAACCACTTTCTTATTGGCTGGCTAAATCCATGGGTGTAGAACCAGAGGATACAGAAAGCCAATTGTACATTCTAAAAATACCCCAAATACTGCAACCAGAGCTTAGGGGTACCTTTTTGGGGATATTGAGGTTAGCTTCCTATCAGTTTGAGGATTAAGAGCTTATATTTAAAAATTAGCAAGGGGAGCTGGACGTGGTGGCGCACGCCTTTAATCCCAGCAGAGGTAGGAGGATTGCCATGAGTTCAAGGCCACCCTGAAACTACATAGTGAATTCCAGGTCAGCCTGGACTAGAGTGAGAACCTACCTCGAAAAAAAGTTAGCAAGGGGCTCTACACCTTCCGCCTGCCACATGGCAGGCGATCTCTGTACCTTCACTTCTTGCCTTCTCTTAGTCTAATAAAGTCTCTTTAAACCTTAAAAGCGAAAAATAAAGAAAAAAAAGTCAGCCAGCAGGATAGAGAGATGGTTCAACAGTTAAGGTGTTTGCCTGCAAAAGCCTAACAACCCAGGTTCAGTTCCCCAGTACCCACGTAAAGCTGGATGCATAAAGTGGTCCATGCTTCTGGAGTTCATTTGCAACAGCTGGAGGCCCTGGTGTGCCCATTCTCTCTCTCATAATTTTTTTTTTTTTTTTTTTTTTTTTGGTTTTTCAAGGAAGGGTCTCACTCTATCCCAGGCTGACCTGGAATTCACTATGTGGTATCAGGCTGGCCTCGAACTCATAGCCAATCACCTGCTTCTGCCTCCCGAGTACTGGGATTACAGGCATGTGCTACCACGCCTGGCAAAATTTTTATTTTAAATTTCATTAGGAGTGGTGGCACATGCCTTTAATCCCAGCACTTGAGAAGCAGAGGTAGGAGGATTTTGCTATGAGTTCCAGGCCAGCCTGGGGCTACAGACTGAGACCCTACCTTGAAAAACAAAAACAAAAATTAAGCTCTCAGTTGGGATATATAGTTCAGTGGCAGAATGCTTACCTAGCATATACAAGTTCAATCCCCAGCACTGAAGGAGAAAGAAAAAGTTAAAATCTTTCTGGGCTTGTTTCTTGTCCTTAAAATGTACAGGTACTATGAAGGCAGAGGTAAAAGGATTACTGAGTTTGAAGCCAGCCTGGGACTACAGACTTGAGTTTCAGGTCAGCTTGGGCTAGAGGGAGACCCTATTTCCAAAAAACAAAACAACAATTGTGCTTAATTTATTCATTCCATGGAGGTAGGGGATACTAGCATATATGTAAAACATTGCTTATATGAGAACCCACCCAACCACCTCATTGTGACTATAAAAACAGCATTTTATGCCTAGAAAGAATACAGTAGGGCTGGAGAGATGGTTCAGCAGTTAAAATGCTTGCCTGGAAAGCCTAACAACCTGAGTTAGATTCCCCAGTACCCATGCACTCGGGAGGCAGAGGTAGGAGGATCACCATGAATTCAAGGCCAGCCTGAGACTACATAGTGAATTCCAGGTCAGCCTACCTCGAACCCCCCCCCCATCAAAAGTTACAAGCTTTTAACAAAACTGAATCTATTAGGGGACATCCATTCAAACCACCACAGGAGGTAAATGTTGGCATGAGTGACTGGTGATACTGCTAATCATCCTAGAATACCAACAGCTCTCCTCACTTCTGCCCAACAAAATTATCAGAAAATGTAAACAGTGGGGCTCAGCAGTTAAGACGCTTGCCTACAAACCCTAATGACCCAAGTTCGATTCTCCAGTACCTACATAGAGCCAGATGCACAAAGTGGCGCATGCATCTGGAGTTCTTTGCAGTGGCTGGCGTGCCGTTAATACTAGCACTTGGGAGGCTGAGGTAGTAGTAGGATCACTGTTGAGTTTGAGGACAGCCACTACATAGTGAATTCCAGGTCAGCCTAGGATAGAGCAAGGCTCTACCTTCAAAACAAAACCACAACAAAATGTCAACAGTGCTGTTGCTGAAAAACCCTGTTTTAGACTTGACCATGACTAAGACAAGGAGAGATAAGACCCCATCTGAAGAGAAGCCGGAAGTTTCTTTTTCATCCTAGAAGCTGCCCATGCTCACAGATCCGGAGGGAATAGTGAGAAATCCTGTCCAAAGCAGGAACAACTCAGAACTTGGTTAGCAGGTCACACGACCACCTCAAGTCAGTTGACATGACCTGCCATTACAGGTTGTTCTGGAATGGGGGCCGGGAGGCCCTCCTGATGCAGAAAGGTGTGAGAACAGGAGTCACCAGGACAAGCAGGAGTCAAACTCTCCGCATAGAAATAACCTACAATTGCATTTCTAGTTTCACACTAAGGCCCAAGGACTTCACTGCTGTAGTGGACAGTCTGGTAGCCTCGTCACAAACTACAAGGGAACCGAGGTCACAGTGTACAAGAGAACGGACACTTAAGGAACATGGAACAGAAGAAGAGGACCCAGAGACCTGCGAAAACAGGAAAGAGTCATTGCGAGTCAGGAAGTCCGCCTAGTTGAGACACCTGGGCTTCCACAAAAGAGGTCGTTGTCCAGCTCCAGACCTTCCTTCGTTACAGGAAAAAGCAAGGTCGACCTCAATTCCCAAGACCCCCCCCCTTTTTTTTTTTTAGTTTCTCGAGGTAGGGTCTCACTCTAGTCTCTCCTACCTCTGCTTCCCAAGAGCTGGGATTAAACGCGCGCACCACCACGCCCGGACCCAAACCCCGGCTTCTTCACGCCGCTAAGACCTGAGCACCACGGCCTCCCATCCAAGCCTAAGCCCCGCCCCCCAGGGGCGCGCGTGCGCGGCTCGCAGCCTCGGCCCCTCCCCGCGCGGGCCCACCCCCGTGGCGGAGCATGCGCCGTTCTTCCGCCGTCCCGCCCCTCCCTTCTCGAGCCCCCCGTTCCTTAGAAACCGGGCGGCGTGTTCCCGGGTCGGTGCGTTCGAGTCGGTTGGCCGCGCCTCACCACGAGCCTCCCTCCAGGTGGCCTCGGACGCGGGTCCGCACCGATGGTCTCCCGTGCGGCGCGGGGCGGGCGATGCCGGCGTGCCAGGTGAGCGGGTGAGGGTGAGGGTGCCGGAGGGCACGGCGCTGCCCGCGCGGGCCTCGGCCGCCGACCCGCCGGCTGGAGGAGGAGGCTCTGCGAATGCACCGAAACCCCTGGCTTCTCCGTTCCCACCTCCGAAACTGGACCTGCAGGTTTGCTCGGAGCCTTTGGGATCTTTAAAGACGTTGAACGTAACCCATCCCTGTGCAGACACGGAAGCCGAGGCGTCTCTGCCCCGTGGCGAGCGGAGCCCCTTACCTGTGCCAGGATGGGCGCCGTGTGGATGAAGATGTGGGAGGGTGGAAGCTTCAGACAAAGGGCTCGTGGGCTAGACGGCCCATGCTCGCAAAGAATAAGACGGGACTTTAAGAAGTTGAAAAAGGAACATCTCAGAAGGGTTTGGTTGGCTCTGCCATCTCAATCCGCTCTGGCCATTCCCATTGGCCTCGGCCGACATTTGAATATAAGGAAAGAAACAGATGGGTTTGTGGGGACAGAAGGTGAGGCAAGGTGTACCTGTCAAGGCCTTGTCACACTTGAATGGTGAGGGGAGAAGAGACAGCTGGGAGATTAGAATTTGTGGAGTTTACCTTCTAGACTAGCAGAATCTAAAGAACAGGGCAGCACTGGAGGTTTAAAACGGCATTGGGGAGACACAAAGGAAGTTTATAAACCATCCTTCTTACATTCACTGTTCCCACAGGAGAAATCAAAACCCAGCGCAGGCACAAAGGCCTTTAAATTAGAAAAAGAATATACATGTTATTATGATATGGAGCAATAGGAGAAAGATGGTTGTCTTTGAATAAGGGAAACTAGAATCATTCTTAATAAAGAAACTCATTTCCTCCTGAAAATCTACACCAGAGAACAAAAGAGTTTTCAGGACATCCATGAAAATTTTACTGCCTTAGGGCTGGGTATTTAAAATATCTGTTTGAGCCAAGAGGTGAACATTTTTAGTAGGCAGGGTTTTTTTTTTTTTGTTGTTGTTGTTGTTTTTTGTTTTGTTTTGGAGGTAGGGTCTCATTCTAGCCCAGACTGACCTGGAATTCATTATGTAGTCTCAGGCTGGCCTCAAACTCACAGCATGTCTGCCCTCCTACCTCTGCCTCCCAAGTGTTGGGATTAAAGCCATCATCACACCTGGCTATTTGTTTTTTGACACCGTGTCATGTAGCCCTGGCTGGCTTTAAACTCTATGTGGCTGAGGATAGCCTTGAACTTCTGTTCCTTTTCCTCCTGCCTCTACCTCACAAGTTCTGGGCTTCCAGGTGTAGGCCACTACCCCTTGTTTGTGCAGTGCTGGGGATGGAACACAGGGCTTTGTGCTAGACAGCACTCCATCAACTCAGATCCATACATCCCCAGGCCCCCTTTTTTATAAATATTTTATTTATTTATTTGAGAGAGAGAGAGAGAGAGAGAGAGAGAGAGAGAGAGAGAGAGAGAATGAGAATGGGCACACTAGGGCCTCCAACCACTGCAAATGAACTCCAGACACATACGCCCTCTTGTGCATCTGGCTTTATATGGGCACTGGGGATGGTCCTTCTGCATTGCAGGCAAATGCCTTAACCGCTAAGCCATCTCTTCAGCCCCAGGCCCCCTTTTTGTTTTATGCATGTGTTTAAGCCAGAGGACAGCCTCCAGTGTCATTTCTCAGGCACACTATCCATCTTTTCTTTTTTAAGTATCTTTTTATTTATGAGAGAGAGAGAGAGAGAGAGAGAGAGAGAGAGAGAGAGAGAGAGAGAGAGAGAGAATGGGCAGACTAGGACTTCACTGTAAACGAATTTCAGACACATGCACTACTTTGTGCATTTGGCATTCTGTGGGTAGAATGGAGCCCAGGCAATCAGGCTTTACAATGAATGCCTTCAACTGCTGAGCCATCTTTTTTTTGAGAGAGTCTCATTGGCATAGAGCTTGCCAATTATGCTAAACTGACTAGCTAGCATATCCTAGGTTTCCTCCTGTCTCCACCTACCTAGTGCTAAGATTACCAGTGCGTGCATCTTGCTTTTTGTTGTTGTTGCTGCTGTTTTGAGTTTTTGTTTGTTTGAGGTAGGGTCTCACTCTAGCAGGCTGACCTGGAACTCTGTAGCTTTAGGCTGACCTTGAACTCACATCTATTCTCCTACTTCAGCCTCCCATGTGCTGGGACTAAAGGCATGTGCCACCACCACCGCTCTACCTTACTTTTTGAGACAGGGTCTTGCTGAACCTAGAATTTGCCAACTTTAGACTAGACAGCTCTAGGGATCCTCCTTCTCTGCCTCCCTAGTGCTGGGATTATAGACATATACCATGACACTCAGCTTTTACAGGGGTGCTGTGGATCTGAACTCAGGTCCTCATGCTTATTCAGAAAGTACTATACCTACTGAGACATCGTTCTAATCCCACAAGTATGATTATTTTTAATTGTATGTGTGTGTTTATATGGGTGTATGGATGTGTATGGTGTGTGTACATGTGTGTATATGCCATCATATATGTGGAAATCTGAGAACATCCTAGGGGTGTTTGTCTTTTCTTTCCATCTTGCTTGAGACAGGATCTCCCTTGTTTGGGGGAGGGGGGTGCTACTGCACATGCAACGATCTTGCCAGCCCTGCAAACTTCTGGATTCTCCTGCTTCCACCTCCTATTGCCTTAGGTACATTGGGGTTACAGACACATGATCCTCTGGTCTGGGGAATTGAATTGAGGCCAGCAGGCTTGCAAGCAAGTGCCTTTTACTGCTGAGCCACCTCTCAGCCCACATGTGTGATTTTTGTTTTGTTTTGTTTCAAGGTAGTGTCTCATTCTGGCCCAGGCTGACCTGGAACTCACTGTGTAATCCCAGACTGGCCTTGAACTCTTGGCAGTCCTCCTACCTCTGCCTCCCAAATGCTGGGATTAAAGGTGTGTACCACCACATCCAGCCCATATGTGTGATTTTAAAAAGGTGATTTTTTTTTCTTTTTTAAAAAAAAGGTGATTCTTTTTTTAAAAAAAAATATTTTTTAAAAAAATATTTTTACTTATTTGGAAGCAGATAAAGAGAATGGACGGACCAGCCTCTGGTTGCTGCAAATGAACTCTAGATGCATGGCACCACTTTATTCATCTGATTTTATGTGGGTACTGGGGAATCGAACTTGGATCATTAGACTTTTTAGGCAAGCGCCTTAACCAACTGCTAAACAAAGCATCTTAAAGCCTGATTCTTTTTTTTTTTTTTTTTTTTGGTTTTTTTGAGGTAGGATCTCACTCTAGTCCAGGCTGACCTGGAATGCACTATGTAGTCTCAGGATAGCCTCAAACTCATGGTGATCCTCCTACCTCTGCCTCCCAAGTGCTAGGGTTAAAGCCCTGCACCACCATACCCGGCTATTTATTGATTTTTAAAAGGTAATTCTAGCTGGGGCGTGGTGGTGCCCACCTTTAGTCCCAGCACTCAGGAGGCAGTGGTAGGAGGAGGATCACTGTGAGTTTGAGGCCACCCTGAGACTACATAGGGCTAGAGCAAAACCCTACCTCAAAATAAAAAAAGTCCTATCTTCCTGATTCTAATCATCAAATTGTGGCTAGTTTAACAAATTACTTTCAATGGATTTTTGTCTTTACTAAGGTTTCTCCCCAAGACTGATGAGAAGATATATAGAAAATGTGTTACTAGGTCAAATCAGTTTCAGGAAGAACGATTTTTCTTGCATTCTTAAATCAGGGCTGGAGAGATGGCTCAGTGGTTAAGGTGCTTGCCTGCAGAGCCTAACGACCTGAGTTTGATTCCCCAGTACCATGTAGAGCCAGAGGCACAGTGTGGTGCATGCATTTGGAGTCCATTTGCAAAAGCTGGAGGCCCTGGTCCTCCCATTCTGCTATGTATCTCTTCTATTTAAATCACTTCTATCTCTCTCTCTGCAAGTAAATAATAAAATTTTTTTAAATTTTCAAAATTTAATTAGCCAGGTGTGGTGGTACATGCCTTTAGTCCCAGCACTCAGGAGGTAGGAGGATTGCCGTGAGTTTGAGGCCACCCTGAGACTGACTATATAGTGAATTCCAGGTCAGTCTGGGCTAAAGCAAGATCCTACCTCGAAAAACAAAACAAGGCTGGAGAGATGGCTCAGCGGTTGGGGCGCTTGCCTCCAGTGCCTAGGGCCCCGGGTTCGGTTCCCCAGGACCCACATGGGCCAGACCCACAGGTGGTGGCTCTGGTGCTCTCTCTCTCTTTCTCTCTGTATCTCTCTGCTTGAAAATGAATAAATAAAATATAATAATAATAAAAAAAAAACAAATCAATGCTAGCCTATAACTATAAACATAGTAGATAAGCATTTTTCAAAACTTTTCTTATATCTGATATTATTTTGTAAAGACAGCTCAAGAGATATAATGAGGCATTATCAGAGTACTGTGTAATCAGCTGGCATGGAGGCAGAGGTAGGAGGATAACTGAGTTCAAGGCTACCCTAAGACTACATAGTGAATTCAGGTTAGCTTGGGATAGAGCTGGAAAAACAAAAGAAAAAAAAGAATCCTATGTAATCTATAGAGAAAATCAATACCATTAACCAAATTCTGTCCGGAAGGATTCATGAGCAGCTCTGTATAGATATCCCTATTGCATTAGTGTTGACCCAGGAAGAAGTAAGACAAGAGGCCAAAATCAAGATATGATAGAAGGCAGCAATCTGCCTCTGATGAATTGGATGAAATATGGAAGCATCTCTTAAAAATAAGCAGAAATACTTCCCTGAGTGAGTTGCTGGGAAACCTACTGCTTAAATGCAGCAGTAATGTGTTTCTTTTGATTTGTGTGCATTTTCAGAATTCAGGCAAAGGTGGACTTTAAAGGAGACTCTTCAAATGTTTCTAAGTTACTGTGACAATGAAACCTTTGACAAATAATTACTTAGTACTCATTCCATTTTCAGAGCAACCGAGGGCAGTTATCAAATCTAGCCTGCAATAAAGTAATCACTAGTATTTGATAGGCCAACTATGAGGAAATCTTGCCAGATAAACTAGAAATGCTAACAAGATTTACTTTCACTGGGCTAGTTTTGTATTCACTATAAAAGAAATGAAGTCATACAGGGTCACTGATGTAAAGGTTCAGAGTGCAAGTTGATAATGAATATGACTCTAAGACCCACAATTGGAGATGGAAATCGTTTAGGAAAAATTAAAGATTTTGTTATTTATTTTTTATTTTATTTTATTTTTGTTTTTCAAGGTAGGGTCTCGCTCTAGTCCAGGCTGACCTGGAATTCACTCTGTAGTCTCAGGGTGGCCTTGAACTCATGGCAATCCTTCTATCTCTGCCTCTTGAGTGCTGGGATTAAAGGTGTACGCCACCACGCCCGGCTAGATTTTGTTATTTTTGAACATTCATATATAACAAAGGGTCATTACTTGTCATATTTAGCTTTAAAAACAGTTTTATATTAGTAAACTTAAGAAGTTAGCCTAATAGCTGGGGCCTTTGGCTCAGTGATGGACTGCTTGCCTCATGTATGTAAGGCCCTGGGTTTAGTCCCCAAACCAAACAAAAACAAAAACTTACATTTGGAGGGTAAAAATCCAGTTTACACCAGGCATTGTACATGCCTTTAGTCCCAACACTCAGGAGGCAGAGGTAGGAGGATCACTGAGTTTAAGGCCAGTCTTGAGACTGCATAGTGAATTCCAGGTCTGCCTGGGCTAGAGCGAGACCCAACCCCAAAACAAACAAACAAACAAACAAAAATCCAATTTAAGATTTAGATGTTACGTGTTTTATTTAATTTATTTCCTTTCTTTTTTCTAATGTTTTTATTTGAAAAGGGAGCGTGTACCAGGGTCTCTTGCTGCTACAAGGAACTCCAGACAAATATGCCATTTTGTGCATCTCACTTTATGTGGGTACTGGGGGATCTAACCAGCACAGCAGGCTTTGCAAACAAGCACCTTTAACTGCTGAACCATCTCCTGAGCCCTCATTTCTTTTTCTTGTGCTGAGGGTTGATGAATTCAGGGCCTTTGCATGTAGGCAAATGCTCTACCACTGAGCTCTACTCCCAACCCCTAGATGTTACATGTTTTTATTAAAAGTGGAAATGATGGGCTAGAGAGGTGGCTTAGCGGTAAAGGTGCTTGTCTGCAGAGCCTAACAACCTGAGTTCATTTTCCCATAAAGCCAGATGCACAAAGTGGTGCATGCGTCTGGAGTTCATTTGTAGAGGCTAGAGGCCCTGGTGTGTTCATTCTTATGCGAGCTTGTGAGCTCTCTCTCTCTCTCCTTGCAAATAAATAAAAATGCTTTTTAAAAGTGGAGCTGGGTGTGGTGGCACATGCCTTTAATCCCAGCTAGAGCGAGACCCAACCTTGAAAAAACAAAACAAAAAGTTGGAAATAAAAGATAACTTAAAAGCTGGCTCTGGTGGGGCTGGGGTTCATTTGGTAAAGTGTTTGCCTTGCAAATATGAGGGCTGGAAGTTTGATACCCAGAACCCATGTTAAAAGAAAAAAAACCTAGGCATGCTTTTAATCCCATGTTGCATGTAGGGAGGTAGAAGTAGGAAAATCCTCCACAAACTCAGGGGCTAGCTAGCCTGGTAAACAGCTTTCCCCGACAGAGACTGCTCCATGTGGTTAGTGGTTTCTGCAGCCCAAGGTGGCTTATGTAGGAAATTCTTGTCTCTGAGGGGGTGGGCCCGTTGGGATGGGTTCTGGGAGTATTGGTACTTTTGTCTTGCCAGGCATCCTCTGATTGTCTGGGAGAAAGGGGGATGGTAATTCAGCTGTAGTCTTTTATATTCATATTCCTGCTTGTGTTTTGGAGCAGTGGAGGAAATGATTTAGCATAGTATTTCTTATCTAATGTTACTTTAAAAATAAGTCATTGTATTTAAATGACCCTTTTAGTTCTTCCTGGAGTTGATTTGCAGTGGCAAGAGGCCCTAGTGTGCCCATATACACTGTCTTTCTGTCTGCCTCTTTTTCTCTGTTTTTCTCTCAAATAATAATAAGTAAATGAATGAATAAATATAATAAATGAATAATTACAAATTAAAATTAATAAAAATTAAAATAAAGATCTAAGATAGCCAGTAGATGAATGTGTTTCCTATTACCAACTGAAGTGGGGTTTTTTGCTGTTGTTGTTTTTTGTTTTTTGGGGTAGAATCTCACTCTAGCCCAGGCTGACCTGGAACTCACTATGTAGTCTCAGGGTGGCTTTGATTGAATTTGTGGTGATCCTCCTACCTCTGCCTTTCAAGTGCTGGGACTAAAGGCATACGCCACCAAATCTGGCCCAAAGTTGTTATTTTTAAAACTTTTTATTGATAATTTTCATACATGTACATAATGTATTTTGATCATAATCTCTGTTACCTTTGTCCCCCCTCCCTTCCACTGAACTCCTTCTTTCAACTAGCCCCTCTTCTACTTTGATATCTGTTTAATTCCTCCTCCACCATCCATAACGGAATATTGATAGATTCGGTATTGTGCAGTCTTGTGTTCAGCTGAAGGTATTTTTGTTTTGTTTTGTTTTTCGAGGTAGCCCAGGCTCTCTAGCCCAGGTTGACCTGGAATTCACTATGTAGTCTCAGGGTGACCTTAAACTCAGAGAGATCCTCCTACCTCTGCCTCCTGAGTGCTGGGATTAAAGGTATGCACCACCACACTGGGCTCTCAGCTGAAGTTTTCTTTTGCTTGTTTCTTCCCCCAGAGGTTAAGATTCAAGCTTTAATAGATTAAGAGAAAGAAAGAGGAAAAAAAAATACAGAGAGTTCCCACCACGAGGGCTGCAAAGCCCATGCGAGAGCAGGGTCTCCTCCCTCCCTCCATCTCAGCCAGGTTGAGATGAGGGGGTTTACCAGAGCAGGTCCCTGGAAGTTGAAGAGAGGTAAAAAGACAAAAAAGAGCTGAAGTTTTTAATATCAACCTAGATATTTCTGTGGGTGTTAAACTTATTTCTCTTTTATGACTCAATTTAGCTGGCCCCTTTGTACTTTGGGTAGTTGTGCTTCATAGAACAGGTCATTAGGCCTGTCATTGGTATCCCTCTAGGGGAATGTGTGCAGATGGAAAGAGAACTAAACTTTCTCCGTGGAGCCTTCGGATCTTTGAAAGCCAGGCTTCAGAGTATTTATCATAACTAATTTGTAAGATTCAACACCTGTTCCCTACTTTGGCTCTTATTTTCCTTCCCTTTCCTTTCTCCTCTGCCTCTGTCCCTCCCTTCCTTCTTCTCCCTCTCCTCTTCTGTTTTATTTTGTTTTTTGAGGTAGGGTCTTGCTCTATCTCCCAAGTTGACCTGGAATTCGTGTAATCTCAGGTTGGCCTCAAACTCGCATCGACCCTCCTACTTTGCCTCCTGAGTGCTGGGATTAAAGGGATGTGCCACCACACCCAGCTATATTTTATTTTTATTTTTAAAAAATATTTTTGTTATTTATTTACAAGCAGAGAGAGATAGAAGAGAGACAGAGAGAATGGGTGTGAAGGTCTTTAGCCACTGCAAATAAACCCCAGATGCATGCACCACTTTGTGCATCTGTCTTTATATGGGTACTGGGGAATGGAACTGGAGTCATTAAGCTTTGCCAGCAAGTACCTTAACTGCTGAGCCATCTCTCCAGCCCTTGTTTTATTTTTTATTGTTTGTTGAGGCAGGGTCTCTCTCCTGTATTCCAGACTGGCCTCAAATTTGCTCTGGAGCCCAGAAGACCTTAAATTCTTAATTCTCCTGCCTCTGTCTCCTGAGTGCTGTAATTACAGACGTTCACTACCATGTTTATGTAGATACTGGGAATGGAAGCTGGAATTTTCACATGCTAAGCAAACACTTTACCAAATGAACTATATCCCTAGCCCTCCTCTTCTGTTTGAGAAGGTCTGTGTATTTTCTCATTGTGACAACTACCTAACAAAAGCTATTTAAGAAAGGCGAGTTTTAGTTTGGCTCACAATTCAAGGGTAATTCCATCATGATCATGGCAGCAGAAGTTAGAGTTGCTGGTCACATTATACCTCCAATCAGGAAGAAAAAGAAATGAATTTTAATGCTTAGCTAGCTTTTTCCAGGACCCCAAGCCATGGAATGGTGCTGCTACAGATGGTGTCCTCCTACCTCATTTTACCTAGTCTTAAAACTCCTTCACAGACATGCCCAAGATTTGTCTCCTAGGTGGTTCTAGATCAAATCAAATGGGCAATAGAGATTAACCATCACAGTTTGGTCTTGCTGTATAGCCTAAGTTGGCCTCAGGATCCTCTTGCCTCAGCCTCCAAAGTACTTCTGTAGGTGTTAAATTTATTTGTCCTTCATGACTCAATTTAGCTGATGATGGGAATATATCACCACACTCAGCTTGCTTTTTATTATTTTTCAATGGGAAATAAAGGTAGGTGAAAAAAATATTGTCATGTCTGTTTAAAAGCATTCATGTTACCATTTCAGGCTCTTAAATATGAGTTGGTAAATAGAGAGTCGTGGCCATGCTATAGTTAATCCCTTGACCATGAATTTGCAGTTCTGATCTTTGAATATGCATGCTTGCCCCTAGTTTCAGCTCTAATAGTGAGGTGTGGTTGATTTTGCTCTTTGGGTCTAACTCTGCTATTTAGATCTTATTAGCCTGTTTGCCACACTGGCTCAATTCTGGACATCAAAGGGCCCATAAGAAAGGCTGGGAAGCAGTTGTACCTTCCTAGTCAATTTTTGGCATATATCTGCTGCTAAAGGCCACATGGAAGACATTCCATTTAATTTCCTAACAAACTTCTGTTTTTTTATTTTTTGGGTGCGGGAGGTTTCATTGTAGGATCTCACTCTAGCCCAGGCTGACCTATGTTAGGTCCAGATTCAGGCAACACCTTGGTTCCCTACCCCAGTGGCCTCAGGAAGAAGTTTTACGGAGACCTTGCCTCCAAAACAGGAGATAACACCCCCACCTCCCCCACCCCGCCTGCTGTGCCTGTGTCTGGTGGAAAAAGAACATCCCTCCCCCATTACGGTCCACTAGGACCCTTCCCCCAGCCTGGCATTCCCTAAAAGCTCTGGTCTGATTCTGCCAGGCGCTCCTTTCTCTACCTCTGGTGACAGTAGGCGGGGGCAGCTTGCTTTTCTTATATTAAAGTCTTTCCTTTCAGAGTGGTCTCGCGTGCTGGTCATTTTCATTCTAACAACCTGGAATTCACTCTGTAGTCCAAGCTGACCCCAAACTCATAGCAATTCTCCTACCCCAAACCAAAATCAAACATAACAGGAAAGAAATTGAAAAGAAAAGAAAAAGATTCCAAACTAGACTAAGTAGTTTGAAGCAGAATCTGGTTTAATGGTTCAAGAAAGAAAACACACCAGATAACAAAAGAAAAAGAGCTGCTACCCTGGGTCTCTCTACAATCTAAGTTGCTGAGTTTGAACTGCTGCTTAAGTGAAGAGCCTACAGTTTTGACAAGGAATTAACCAGGAAGAGTTAGAAAAGAATGTTCTAGGTAGATGCCAGACGTGGTGGTACATGCCTTTAGTCCCAGCACTTGAGAGGATTGCCATGAGTTTGAGGCCACCCTGAGATCACATAGTGAATTCCAGGTCAGCCTGGGTTGAAGTGAGTCCCTGCCTTGAAAAAACCAAAAAGAAAAAGGAAGAATGTTCCAGGTAGAGCAAGCAGCATTAACCACAACAGTCTCAGGGTAGGAGTGAAGGAGACTACTTAAGGCAGCTGCTAACCTGGAGCATGTAAGTGTTATAAGAGAGTTATATGATATGGAGAGGTGGGAAGCATCCTGCCTTACTGGGAACTGCTTTGGGTACCATCAAGGTATTTGGGGGTTATCTTAACACTTAAGGCTAGGGAAGGAAAAGGACCTGGAGAACTTTTGACTGTCTTTGGAGAACCAAAGCGGTGGATGAATTTAAGAGATTACCAGGATGCTTGGTTACAGTGGAGTGATGGACTGGCCGTGGAGGCAGGAAGGCTCTTTGCGGCTCTGTGGTTCCTTAGGAACTGGTTAAGTTTGAGTCACTATCATTGAGTCCACTGTCAATTCTCTTCACATTGATCTGAACAAGCCCCTCCATGCTAAGTGAACCTTTAAGGTTTTGTTGTAGAAATATTCCAGTAATAAACAGACAAAGCCTTTGCAGCAAGAGGAGAGGGGAGTTTAATTTACACCTGGGGCCCTGGGGTCCATGCATAAATGAAGCATTGGCCATTTTGGACCCGGGGTATGTGACATTATGCAAATTACCATTATCTAGTAGTTCACACATTTACAATAGGTCACAGGAAATTCAGATATTCTCCCCAGGTATTCTCTGGCCTTGTCTCTCCCAATTTCCTTATCACAGTTAAAGCAATTACTCCTTTTGTCTCACCGAACTTCAAAGATCTGGTAGTTTCTCATCTCATAGCCATCTGTGGCTTGAAAAATGTAAAATGAATATGGGTGGGCAGTGAGCTCACACTCATTTTGCTACAATAGTTTGACATAGTTTGCTTCTCTGATAAGAGGGGAAATGTGACTATAGGAAGCATGCGATAACTGGTAGGTGTGGTCATGTCACTTAAAGGAGGGACGAAACATCTAGAGATGGTTCTGGTGCCCTCTTGGCAACTTAGATTGTAGAGAGAGAGAGGCCCAGGGTAGCAACTCTTCTTCCTTTGTTATCTGGTGTGTTTTCTTTCCTGAACCATTAAACCAGATTCTGCTTCAAACTACTTAGTCTAGTTTAGAATCCTTTTCTTTTAAATTACTTTTCTGTTATGTTTGATTTTGGTTTGTGGTACTGGAGATTAAACCAAGGGTCTCATGCATGCTGGGCAAGAACGCTACCATTTTTTTTCCCCCGAGGTAGGGTCTCACTCTAGCCCAGGCTGACCTGGAATTCACTATCTCAGGGTGGCCTTGAACTCATGGTGATCTTCCTACCTCTGCCTCCCAAGTGCTGGGATTAAAGGCGTGCACCACCACGCCGGGCCAGAGCTCTACCATTGAGTTATATTCCCAGCTCACTTTTTACTTTTTATTTTTATTTTT